>VONZ01003058.1:0-29425 GCA_012976165.1 Labeo catla | reverse complement strand
CCCCTGTCCCACATTTCTTGCCACTTTTTATTGATTTGATTTTTGATTATTCCTTTTATTTCTGCTTTACTTAGTGGAATTTGCACTTCAATAGTCATATGTTTCATCGTCTGTTTAGCCAATTTGTCAACTGTTTCGTTCCCCTGTACTCCTACGTGAGCAGGTACCCATATGAACCTCAAGATTATACCCATATTTTGTATTCTGAGCAGATTTATAAGTATTTCATAAATCAATTCTTGCCTTACTGTCGATGTCCCACCTGACAAACTATTTAGAGATGATATAGAGTCTGAACAAATAACTGCCCTTGTTGGCTTAACTTCCTCTACCCACTGAATAGCCAACAAAATTGCTATCAGCTCAGTTGTAAAAACAGATGCATAATTGGTTATCTTTTTCTGAATTTTGACTTGATATCTCTGAATGTATACAGCTGCAGCCGTATGCCCAGAAGCTGGATCCTTTGACCCATCAGTGAATATATGAAGCATTGAGGAATATGCTTGATCCAAATACTGTTGTACTACGACATCCTTATGTATAGTTTTTTCGTTCTTAAACTTATATTGAAGATGAAAATCAACTTGAGGCATAGGAAGCAACCAAGGAGGAATATTTGGTATTACGACAGAAGGACTAACTGGAATATCAGTAATACCCAGATTCATAGCATCCTTATTTGCTGTCCAACCAAAACTTCTGATACCATCATTTCCATATTCCCAACATTCTTTTAGTATTTCCTTAACTGGATGTGTCTCTGTATGTCCTTTTATATTAACCCAATAATTCATTGCTAATTTCAATTTACGCAACCTTATTGGCAATTCTCCTACCTCCACCTGTAATGCCGACAAAGGAGAGGATCTAAAAGCCCCACAACAAATTCTTATTGATTGTGCCTGGACTGTTTCAACTTTCTTAATCCAGGATTCTGATGCAGATCCATAAATAATATATCCGTAATCAATTACCGATCTGATCAGAGCACAGTATATTCTTTGTAAAGATTTTCGACAAGCCCCCCATTCCATCCCTGATAAACATCTTAATATATTATTACTTCTTTTACATTTTTCTAATACTTTCTCTATGTGCGTCTTAAAAGTCAACCTACTATCCATCCATATTCCTAAATATTTTATAACTTTAACTTGTTCCAGTTCTTGTCCATATAGTTTCACTTTAATTTCAGGGATACTATTTCTCTTTGCAAAACAGACTAGTTGAGTTTTAGCAACTGACAAACGGAAACTCCACTTATTGGCCCACTTTTCCACTTCATTAACCGCTGTTTGTATAATTTTTTATAAATTTTATATTAGTAAGCATTAACTTCAGATACCAGTCAGCAATCGCAAGCAGTTTTTGTGAAATGAAAACATTTTTTGTTCTTATAAAATAACTTGAAAAAAGAGTCAGGGCTTTGGTGTCAAATAAATACATTTAATATTTTTGTATATTTCTGTAAGGTTCCATCGTACTTGTTAGCGATCTCGTGGATTTGGCGTCAGATACATTTTATATTAATAAACATTATCTTCAGATACCAGTCAGCAATCGCAGCAGTTCTTGTCAAATAAAAACATTTTCTGTTCATATAAAATAACTTGAAAAAAGAGTCAGGGCTTTGGTGTCAAATAAATACATTTAATATTTTTGTATGTTTCTGTAGGTTCCATCACTTGTTAGGGATCTCGTGGAGTTTGTGTCAGATAAATTTTATATTAATAGATATTAACTTCAGATACCAGTCAGCAATGGCAAGGAGTTTTGGTGAAATAAAAATATTTTTTGTTAATTTAAAATAACTTGAAAATAGTGTCAGGGCTTTGGTGTGAAATAAATACTTTTAATATTGTTTTATATTTCTGTAAAATTCCATCATAATTGTTAGCGATCTCGTGGATTTGGCGTCAGACACATTTTATATTAATAAATATTAACTTCAGATACCAGTCAGCAATCGCAAGCAGTTTTAGTCACATAAAAAGCTTTTCTGTTAATATAAAATAAATTGAAAAAAGTTGAAAAAAATACATTTAATATTTCTGTATATTTCTGTACGGTTCCATCACTTGTTAGGGATCTCGTGGAGTTTGTGTCAGATAAATTTTATATTAATAGATATTAACTTCAGATACCAGTCAGCAATCGCAGCAGTTCTTGTCAAATAAAAATATTTTCTGTTCATAAAAAATAACTTGAAAAATAGTGTCAGGGCTTTGGTGTCAAATAAATACATTTAATATTTTGTATATTTCTGTACGGTTCCATCACTTGTTAGCGATCTCGTGGATTTGGCGTCAGATACATTTTATATTAATAAATATTAACTTCAGATACCAGTCAGCAAATCGGAAGGAGTTTTGCAAATAAAAATATTTTCTGTTAATTCTAAAACTTCTTGAAAAAAGTTTAAAAAAAATACATTTAATTTTGTATATTTCTGTAGGGTTCCATCACTTGTTGGCGATATCGTGGATTTGGCGTCAGATACATTTTATATTAATAAACATTAACTTCAGATACCAGTCAGCAATCGCAAGCAGTCTTTGTCAAATAAAAACATTTTCTGTTCATATAAAATAACTTGAAAAAAGAGTCAGGGCTTTGGTGTCAAATAAATACATTTAATATTTTTGTATATTTCTGTAAGGTTCCATCGTACTTGTTAGCGATCTCGTGGATTTGGCGTCAGATACATTTTATATTAATAAACATTAACTTCAGATACCAGTCAGTAATGGCAAGGAGTTTTGGTCAAATAAAAATATTTTCTGTTAATTTAAAATAACTTGAAAAAAGTTTAAAAAAAAATACATTTTATATTTTTGGATATTTATGAAGGTTTTATATCATTTTATATCAATAAATATTAACTTCAGATACCAGTCAGCAATCGCAAGCGGTTTTAGTCAAATAAAAAGATTTTCTGTTAATATAAAATAACTTGAAAAAAGTTGAAAAAAATACATTTAATATTTTTGTATATTTCTGTACGGTTCCATCACTTGTTAGGGATCTCGTGGAGTTTGTGTCAGATAAATTTTATATTAATAGATATTAACTTCAGATACCAGTCAGCAATCGCAGCAGTTCTTGTCAAATAAAAATATTTTCTGTTCATAAAAAATAACTTGAAAAAAGTAAAAAAACAAAAAACAAAAAAACAAATACATGTATTATTTTTCTATATTTCTGTAAGGTTCCATCACTTGATAGCGATCTCGTGGATTTGGCGTCAGATACATTTTATATTAATAAATATTAACTTCAGATACCAGTCAGCAATCGCAAGCAGTTTTAGTCTATATTTCTGTAAGGTTCCATCACTTGATAGCGATCTCGTGGATTTGGCGTCAGAGGTTCCATCATTTTATATTAATAATATCATTAACTTCAGATACCAGTCAGCGCGCAATAGTTTTAGTCAAATAAAAGATTTTCTGTTAATATAAAATAACTTGAAAAAAGTTGAAAAAAATACATTTAATATTTTTGTATATTTCTGTACGGTTCCATCACTTGTTAGGGATCTCGTGGAGTTTGTGTCAGATAAATTTTATATTAATAGATATTAACTTCAGATACCAGTCAGCAATCGCAGCAGTTCTTGTCAAATAAAAATATTTTCTGTTCATAAAAAATAACTTGAAAAAAGTAAAAAAACAAAAAACAAAAAAACAAATACATGTATTATTTTTCTATATTTCTGTAAGGTTCCATCACTTGATAGCGATCTCGTGGATTTGGCGTCAGATACATTTTATATTAATAAACATTAACTTCAGATACCAGTCAGCAATCGCAAGCAGTTTTAGTCAAATAAAAAGATTTTCTGTTTTAAAATAACTTGAAAAAGTTTACATTTAATATTTTTGTATATTTCTGTAGGTTCCATCACTGGTTGATCTCGTGGAGTCAGATACATTTTATATTAATATGCATTAACTTCAGATACCAGTCAGCAATCGCAAGCAGAGTCAAATAAAAACATTTTCTGTTGAAGTAAAATATCTTGAAAAAAGTTTAAAAATATATATATATTTAATAACATTTCTGTAGGTTCCATCACTTGTTGGCGATCTCGTGGATTTGGCGTCAGATACATTTTATATTAATAAACATTAACTTCCATACCAGCAGATCATCAACCAACAGTACAAAAACTTGTCAGAGAATAAAAATCATTTCTCTGTGCACAACAGACAAATATAAGAATCCGGGCACTTAAGAAAAACAGTGCGGGGCCTCAAGAAGCAAAAACAAAAGAAACAAAGGCCCATCATGAAGAAGTCTTATTTTTCTATATTTCAGTGCAATAAGGTTAACCATCACTTGATAGCGATCTGTGGATTTGGCGTCAGATACATTTTATATTAATAAACATTAACTTCAGATACCAGTGTGCAATCGTGAAATAAAACAGCAGCGTATAAAATAACTTGAAAAAGCTGTTAGGGTCTGGAGGGCTTTGGTGATAATATAAATACATTTAATATTTTTGTATATTTCTGTAGGTTCCATCACTTGTTAGGATCTCGTGGAGTTTGTGTCAGATACATTTTATATTAATGTGGATTAACTTCAGATACAGTCAGCAATCGCAAGCAGTTTGTCGTCAAATAAAAACATTTTCTGTTAATATAAAATATCTTGAAAAAAGTTTAAAAATATATATATATTTAATATTTTTGTACATTTCTGTACGGTTCCATCACTTGTTGGGTGATCTCTAAAGTCAAAGACCAGGCAGGCCAATTTACATGTGCATTAGACTGTGGACCCAAAGGGTCAGGCACAGCAGACTGCATCACTGGCACACAATCTCGCTGCTATAATCTAGTCATCCTTTTTGCAAATATATGAACATGATCGTCAAGTACTACTGGTCAGTTAGGGGACCCCTGACAAAATCGGAGTACGGCATCAGATAAAAGAGCGTTCATGGAGAAACAGACCCCACATCTGTCCCGGGCGGCAGATGGATTCTGCTAGGGCTGGAGAAGCTCATCACATGGGCAAGGATGAGCTTTAAGCCAGCAAAATCAAGATCTCTGGTGCTCAAGAAGGGGAAGGTGACAGACAGGTACCGCTTCTCGCTGGCTGGAACCACTATCCCGTCTATTACAGAACAGCCAGTCAAGAGCCTAGGGAAGCTCTTTGATAGCAGCCTTAAGGACACTGCATCCATTCAGAGAACCAGCAAGGAGCTGGGGGGCTGGTTGAGATGTGTTGACAGATCTGGCCTGCCAGGAAGATTCAAGGCTTGGATTTACCAGCATTCCATCCTGCCCCGCATCCTGTGGCCGCTGCTAGTGTACGCAGTACCCATGACGACTGTAGAGGACATGGAGAGAAAGATCAGCAGTTACTTGCGAAGATGGCTTGGCCTACCCCGAAGCCTGAGCAGTGCTGCCCTGTACGGCAGTAGTAACATCTTGCAGCTTCCGTTCAGTGGACTCACTGAAGAGTTCATGGTGACCAGGACTCGGGAAGCTCTGCAGTACAGGGAATCCAGGGATGGAAAAGTGGCATCGGCTGGCATTCAGGTGAAGACAGGCCGGAAATGGAGGGCCGATGAGGCTCTGGAAGTGGCTGAGTCGCGACTGAGGCAGAAGGTACTTGTCGGGTCCATAGCCTCAGGACGCGCAGGAATTGGCTATTTCCCATCAACCAGGGTGGACAAAGCCCAAGGTAAACAACGGCAGCGCCTCATTCAGGAGGAAGTGAGGGCAGGTGTGGAGGAAGAACGAGCCAGCAGGATGGTGGGAATGGGGCAACAAGGAGCATGGACTAAATGGGAGAATGTTCTTCAACGGAAGATCACCTGGCCCAACATTTGGAGAGCAGACTCCCTCAACATCAGGTTCCTAGTCCAAGCTGTTTATGACGTCCTACCAACTCCATCCAACCTCCATGTCTGGGGCAAAGCAGAGACACCATCCTGCACCCAGTGTCCAGGACGGGGGTCCCTGAAACACCTCCTCAGCAGCTGCCCAAAAGCCCTTGGAGAGGGGCGGTATCGCTGGCGCCACGACCAGGTGCTAAAGGCGGTTGCTGAGAGCATAGCCAAGGCCATTAACACCACCAAGGGCCACAGCAAGCCTAAGACCATCAGGTTTCACAGAGCTGGAGAGAAGCCCACCATCCCAGCAGGGGGCAGGTTAGGTCTCCTCACCACTGCCACGGACTGGCAACTGGAAGTGGATTTGGGCAAACAGCTGAAGATCCCATCAAGGATAACATCTACACGGCTCCGACCAGATATGATCATTGTTTCTGATTCTACCAAGCAGTTAATCATTCTGGAACTCACAGTTCCCTGGGAAGAACGCATGGAGGAGGCTAATGAGAGGAAGCGTGCCAAGTACCAGGAGCTAGTGGAGGAGTGCAGGAGCCAAGGCTGGAAGACCTATTGGAGGTGGGATGCCGAGGATTTGCAGGGCGGTCCCTCTGCAAAGTGCTCACCATGCTAGGCCTCACCAGTGAGGCAAAGAGGAAAGCCATTAGGTCTGCAACTGAAGCCGCAGAAAGAGCCACAAGATGGCTTTGGATCAAGAGGGCTGATCCGTGGATGAATGCTGCTGGGACACAGGCCGGAGTCTGATCAACTCTGGTCGGGTCGCCTGGGTGAGGGTGTCTGATGTTGAAAGACCCGAAACACCCAGTGGCCCCAGGTTACATCACTGATGATGTGTCCAAGCGCATCAGCAAGATGTATCTTTCACACCTGAGATACCAGTTACCAATCGCAAGCAGTCTTTGTGAAATAAAAACATTTTCTGTTCATATAAAATAACTTGAAAAAAGAGTCAGGGCTTTGGTGTCAAATAAATACATTTAATATTTTTGTATATTTCTGTAAGGTTCCATCGCTTGTTAGCGATCTCGTGGATTTGGCGTAAGATACATTTTATATTAATAAACATTAACTTCAGATACCAGTCAGCAATCGCCAGCAGTTTTTGAAAAATAAAAACATTTTCTGTTCATATAAAATAACTTGAAAAATGATAATAATAAAAAAAAAAAAAAACATTTAATATTTTGTATATTTCTGTGCGGTTCCATCACTTGTTAGCGATCTCGTGGATTTGGCATCAGATACATTTTATAATTAAAAATTAACTTCAGATACCAGTCGTCAATGCATAAGCAGTTTTTGCAAAATAAAAACATTTTCTGTTCATATAAAATAATATTAACTTCAGATACCAGTCAGCAATGGCAAGGAGTTTTGGTGAAATAAAAATATTTTCTGTTAATTTAAAATAACTTGAAAAAAAGTTTTAAAAAAATACATTTTATATTTTTGGATATTTCTGAAGGTTCCATCACTTGTTAGCGATCTCGTGGATTTGGCGTCAGATACATTTTATATTAATAAACATTAACTTCAGATACCAGTCAGCAATCGCAAGCAGTTTTAGTCAAATAAAAATTTTTTCTGTTCATTTAAAATAACTTGAAAAAAGTTTTTTAAAAAAAATACATTCAATATTTTTGTATATTTCTGTAAGGTTCCATCACTTGTTAGCGATCTCGTGGATTTGGCGTCAGATACATTTTATATTAATAAACATTAACTTCAGATACCAGTCAGCAATTGCAAGCAGTTTGTCGTCAAATAAAAACATTTTCTGTTAATATAAAACATCTTAAAAAAAGTTTAAAAAATATATATATTTAATATTTTTGTACATTTCTGTACGGTTCCATCACTTGTTGGCGATCTCGTGGATTTGGCATCAGATACATTTTATATTAATAAACATTAACCTCCCAGCCAGCAATGACATGTGGGGCCCAGATGGGTTAACTACGGGTTCCATGGGAACTGTGTGGGCATGGGCTTTGGCTGGGTGAAATCAGCGGGTCCCATGTAGGTTTTGTAGTATGAGTCCCACATAGGAAGCCCATATGAGCTGATTACATGGGCCCCATAAGGGACAGGCATGGGCCAAGTGGGCATGGATTTGATCTGGGAATGCATATATGGGTCCTGCATGACATATTTATGGGCCAAGTGGGCATGGGTTTGAACTGGGAATGCATATATGGGTCTTGAATGGCATATTTATGGGATCTGATCTGGAACACATACATGGGTCTTGAATGGGATATTTATGGGCCAAGTAGGCATGGGTTTGATCTGGGAACACATATATGGGTCTTGAATTATAGTTATGGGTCAAGTGGGCATGGGTTTGATCTGGGAACACATACATGGGTGAATGGGATATTTATGGGCCAAGTGGGCATGGGTTTGATCTGGGAACACATATATGGTCTTGATGGCATATTTATGGGTCAAGTGGGCATGGTTTGATGCATATATGGGTCCTACATGACATATTTATGCCAAGTAGGCATAGGTTTAATTATGGGTCTTGAATGGCATATTTATGTGCTAAGTTTGGTTTGAACTGGGAACACAAGTGTAGGGACCAAGATCTGCAGGTCCTGGTGGGGTGGTGGTGGGGGGCTTGTCCTGGTAGAGCTGGTAAGGTTGGCTCCTTAGCTACCTTGTGGTAGCCTCTAGGTGGCTTGGTCTCAGGGTGGTGGCGGCGTGCGGTGATTGCGGGACTCTCTGGGGGGCTATGGTGGTGCGGGGTCCTGTCGGGATGATGGGGACCTTTGGTACTTGTCTGGCCGGTGCTGGCGGGTAGTCGCAGGTTCAATGAATGAATGAGCTGGGTAAAGTGGCCAGGAGGTTTGGTGGGGTGGGGGGTCAGGGGGTGCTGCTGGGGCCTCCGGGTGTGTGGCTAGGGCGCGGGGGCGGGTTCCGGCACATCCCGGGTGGGGCGTCTGGGGCGGCCTGGTCCTCCTGGGCGTTGGCTGGGCCTTGTGTCCGGTGGGGGTGGGGGGGCTGCAAGAGCCCTAAGAGCGTCGACAACACAAATGCCATGAGTGTATTTGGATGTATTTTTTGGAGAGATGTTTTCTTTTCTTTTTTCCAGAGATTTTAAAAATATATATATTTTTGATTTATTTACCGGTATGTTGTAAAATTTAAATTGTTAAAGATTATGTTTGTTGTTCAGTGTCATATATCATGAGTGTATTTTGTATTGTATTTTTTGGAGGTTTTCTTCAGAGATTTTTTTTAAATATATTGTTTAGTTTACCTGTATGTTGTGACATTGTTTTTTAAAGATAATTTTTGTTGTTCAATTTAATATATTTCTTGCAGTTCAAAGCATCAAGTGTCTTGTATTTATCTTGTACTTATATTCATTCTTCATTTTTAATTTTTCTTAGATTGTTTCCTTAAACCATTTGGCATGGTTGGGCTTAGATAGGCCTTGCATGAATTGCCCAGTTAGGACCAACATAAGATCCTTACAGAGCCCACTTTAAGCCCATATGGGCATTCACGGTTGAATCCTGGTGCAAGCCCACTTTAAACCCCTTTAGGCAGGTGGGGCCCAAATGGGTCTGACATGAATTACCCAGTTAAGACCCTTTACAGGTCCCCCTAAAAGCCCATCTGGGCTATCACAGCTGGCCCCGAAGTGGATCCCGGGTGCAAGCCCACTTTAAACCCCTTCAGACTGGTGGGGCCCAAATGGGTCTGACACGAATTGCCCGGTTAAGACCCACATAAGTCCCTTACAGATCCCACTTAAAACCCACCTGGGCATCCATGGCTGGCCCCCATGTGGATCCCGGGTGCAAACCCACTTTAAACCCCTTTGGGCAGGTGGGGCCCAAATGGGTCTGTCATGAATTGCCCGGTTAAGACCCACATAAGACCCTTACAGATCCTACTTAAAACCCGCCTGGGCATCCACGGCTGGCCCCCGTGTGGATCCTGGTGCAAGCCCACTTTAAACCCCTTCAGACTGGTGGGGCCCAAATGGGTCTGACATGTATTGCCCGGTTAAGACCCACATAAGACCCTTACAGATCCCACTTAAAACCCATCTGGGCATCCACGGCTGGCCCCCATGTGGATCCCGGGTGCAAACCCACTTTAAACCCCTTTGGGCAGGTGGGGCCCAAATGGGTTTGGCATGAATTGCCCAGTTAGGACCCACATAAGACTCTTACAGATCCCATTTAAAGCCCATCTGGGTAGCCATGTTGCAGAGCCCACTTTGGACCCATTTGGGCAGGTGGGGCCCATATCGGTCTGACATGAATTGCCCAATTAAGACCCATGTAGTACCCTTACAGGTCCCACTTTTAGTACGTCTGGGCTTCCACGGCTGGCCCCAATGTGGATCCCGGGTGCAAGCCCATAATGGGGCCCACATTTGCCGCCCATGAAGCCCTCATCTGGGCCCCACATGTCATTGCTGGCTGGGCTGAGATACCAGTTAGCAATCGCAAGCAGTCTTTGTCAAATAAAAACATTTTCTGTTCATATAAAATAACTTGAAAAAAGAGTCAGGGCATTGGTGTCAAATAAATACATTTAATATTTTTGTATATTTCTGTGCGGTTCCATCGTACTTGTTAGCGATCTCGTGGATTTGGCGTCAGATACATTTTATATTAATAAATATTAACTTCAGATACCAGTCAGCAATCGCAAGCAGTTTTGGTCAAATAAAAACATTTTCTGTTAATATAAAAAAAAAATTGAAAGTTGGAAAAATAAATTTAATATTGTTGCATATTTCTGTAGGGTTCAATCATACTTGTTAGCGATCTCGTGGTTTTGGCCTGACATACATTTTATATAAATAAATATTAACTTAAGATGCCAGTCAGCATTCGGAAGCAGTTTTGGTCAAATAAAAACATTTTCTGTTCATATAAAACAGCTTGAAAATAGTGTCAGGGCTTTGGTGTCAAATAAATACATTTCATATTTTTGTTCGTTTAGATCATACTTGTTTGCGATCTCATGGATTTGGCGTCAGATACATTTGATATTAATAAATATTAACTTCAGATGCCAGTCAGCAATCGGAAGCAGTTTTAGTCAAATAAAAACATTTTCTGTTAATATAAAATAACTTGATAAAAGTAAAAAACAAAAAAAAAACAAATACATGTAATTTTTGTATATTTCGTGTGAGGTTCCATCATACTCTGCTAGCTTATCTGCGAAGTTTGAAATGATAAATCTTTTACATTAATAAACATTAACAAAAATAAAATTAATAATTTATAAAATAATAATAATTAAATAAATAATATATATAATAATTAAAAATTAATTAATAAAAATTAATAAACATTTTCTGTTCATATAAAATAACTTGAAAGATGATAAAACATTTAATATTTTGTATATTTCTGTAAGGTTCCATCACTTGATTAAGTATCCGTGGATTTGGCGGCCAGATACATTTTATATTAATAAACATTAACTTTAGATACCAGTCAGCAATCTAGCAGTTTTAGTCACATTAAAGATTTCTGTTAATATAAAATGACTTGAAAAGTTGAAAAAAATACTAACATTTTGTATATTTTGTACCGTTCCATCAACACTCTGTTAGCTGCATCTCATGGATTTGGTGCATCAGAAACATTTTATATTAAGAAACATTAACTTCAGATACCAGTCAGCAATCAGAAAGCAGTTCTTGTCAAATAAAAATATTTTCTGTTCATGAAAATAACTTGAAAAGTTACACATTTAATATTTTTGTATATTTCTGTATCGTTCCACTACTCTGATAGCTTATCTCGTATTTCCATGCCAGATACATTTTTATATTAATAAACATTAACTTTAGATACCAGTCAGCAATCGTAGCAGTTTTAGTCACATGTTATCTTCTGTTAATATAAATGACTTGAAAAAGTTGAAAAAATACATTTAATATTTTTGTATATTTTGTACGGTTCCATCACTTGTTAGCTTATCTCAGATTTGGCATCAGAAACATTTTATATTAAGAAACATTAACTTCAGATACCAGTCAGCAACGAAAGCAGTTCTTGTCAAATAAAAATATTTTCTGTTCATGAAAAAATAACTTGAAAAGTACAAAAAAAAAAAAAAAATACATTTAATATTTTTGTATATTTTTGTACGGTTCCATCACTTGATAGCGATCTCGTGGATTTGGCGTCAGATACATTTTATATTAATAAACATTAACTTCAGATACCAGTCAACAATCGCAAGCAGTTTTAGTGAAATAAAAACATTTTCTGTTCATTTAAAATAACTTGAAAAAAGTTAAAAAATATATATATATTTAATATTTTTGTACATTTCTGTACGGTTCCATCACTTGTTGGCGATCTCGTGGATTTGGCATCAGATACATTTTATATTAATAAACATTATCCTCAGATACCAGTTAGCAATCGCAAGCAGTTTTAGTCAAATAAAAACATTTTCTGTTTGTTACGAACCGTACACTGTTTTCTTGTGCATGTTCTTCTTTTTGTTCTGTCACTTTTAGCGTTTCTAGGTACCGCCTCCTTTGGAACTCTATTGGCTGACGGGGCTGTCATTCATTGTTAATCACCTTTAAAACGGAAGCGGCAACTGGAAGATCTGTGCTGGATTAAAATCATAATTAAAGCAGCAGAGAAACATCTACAGTTTGAGGGAATTACTCTGGAGCAAGTAAATGAAAAACTTAAAGGTCAAGTAGTAGATTCACAGTCAACATGTGGAGGCTCTTAATGGTATTATTAATATTACAGTGGAATGCAAGGAGTTTGATCGCGAATGGGCAAGAGTTTAAGAAAGTAATAGAAGATAAGGAATATAAACCTCATATTATATGCATACAAGAGACCTGGTTGAAACCTCACTTAGATTTTGTGATACAAGGATATACAAGTATTAGAAGGGATAGACAGACAGGTAATGGGGGAGGAGTGGCTATATTCATTAAAAATGAAGTTACATATAGGGTTATAGAGCTGGGTGATGAGCATGAATCAATTATAGTAGAGGTATTTTTTAAAGAACAGAGTATTAAGGTAATTAATTATTACAATCCTTGCAACAGATTAAGTATGGAAGTATTAGAAAAAGTAATGGGAATGGGTAATCAGAAGGTGATATGGTGTGGAGATTTTAATGTGTATAATACTTTATGGGGAAGCAACAATACTGATCATAATGGTAAGGTAATAGAAGAAATGATTGATTCGAAGAGTCTGATATGTATGAATGATGGTAGAGCCACTAGAATTGATGTAGCCAGGGGTAGATGCTCTTCTATAGATTTAACACTGGTGTCAGAAGGTCTAGCAGGGATATGTATGTGGGATACTTGGGAAGATTCTACAATAGGGAGCGATCATTATGTCATTAGTTGTAAAATAGGAATGGATGTTAATGAAATTACAGAGGATAGAATTGGTAGGTGGAAATTTAAAATGGCTAATTGGGAGGCATTTAAATATATAAGCGAGGTAAAACTGCAAGAGCTTACTCTCAATTATGAAACAGAGGATGTAGAATTATACAATGAAAAAATATGTGAAGTATTGTATAACACAGCTGAAGAAATTATTGGCAAAAGTAAAGAAATAAAAAGGAAGAAATCAGTTCCATGGTGGACTGAATTGTGTAGTAAAGCAATTCAAGATCGAAATAAGGCTTTTAAAAGGGTTAGGAGGACGTATATAGTTGATAATTTCATTTCATATAAAAAAGAGCAAGCCAAGGTGAGAAGGGTAATACGAGCTGCTAAAAAGAGCTACTGGAGAAATTATTGTGATTCTATAGGGGAGAAGGTAAATGTTAGTGAAGTATGGGGTATGATCAGAAAGATGGGTGGATTTAAAAGAAATCCCGGTATACCCACTCTGAGTAGTGGGGAAGGAATAGCTGTGACTAATGTAGAGAAGGCAGAAATGTTGGCAGGGGTGTTTGTTAAGGTACACAGTAATGATGATATAACAGAAGAAATGAAAATAAATAGAGAAGAAAGTAAAAAAGAACATCCAAATATTATGATGGAGAAAAGACCTTCCAATGATCATATAGATATGGATTTTACTTTGCAAGAACTAAAGAGAGCTGTTGGAGAAGCTAAGCAAACATCTCCAGGAAAGGATGAGATTTGCTATACAATGATTAAAAATTTATCTGATTTCTCTTTGAATTGTGTATCACGTCTTTTTAATAAAGTATGGAGCATAGGAAGACTTCCCTCTGTGTGGAAACATGGGATTATTATCCCTGTCTTAAAGCCTGCAAAGAATAAGCATGATGCTACAAGTTATAGACCCATCGTGCTAACGTCAAATTTATGTAAAATAATGGAACGCATGATTGTATGCAGAATGAATTATATATTAGAAAGGAAAGGGATTATTTCAAGACATCAGAGTGGCTTTCGCAAAGGACGCAGCACAATAGATGCTGCATTATGTTTAGAGACCGATATAAGAAAGGCTCAAGTCAATAAAGAAGTGGTAGTAGGTATATTTTTCGATATTGAAAAAGCGTATGATATGATTTGGAAGGAGGGATTGTTAATAAAGCTGGAACAAATAGGGATAGTAGGTAGAATGTTCAACTGGATAAAAGATTTTTTGCTTAATAGAACAGTTCAGGTAAGGGTTGGATCTTCATATTCTAGAGTATACAAAATAGATAATGGTACTCCGCAAGGAAGCGTATGCAGTCCTATATTGTTTAACATAATGATAAATGATGTTTTTCAAAATATCAAAATAGATATTGGAAGATTATACAAAAATATTAAATGTATTTATTTGACACCAAAGCCCTGACTCTTTTTTCAAGTTATTTTATATAAACAGAAAATGTTTTTATTTGACAAAGACTGCTTGCGATTGCTAACTTGTATCTGAAGTTAATATTTATTAATATAAAATGTATCTGACGCCAAATCCACGAGATCGCTAACAAGTGATGGAACCGTACAGAAATGTACAAAAATATTATTAAATGTATTTTTTTCAACTTTTTTTCAAGTTATTTTAAATTAACAGAAAATATTTTAATTTCACCAAAACTCCTTGCCATTGTTGACTGGTATCTGAAGTTAATGTTTATTAATATAAAATGTATCTGACGCCAAATCCACGAGATCGGTAACAAGTACGATGGAAGCTTACAGAAATATACAAAACTATTAAATGTATTTATTTGACACCAAAGCCCTGACTCTTTTTTCAAGTTATTTTAGATGAACAGAAAATGTTTTTATTTGACAAAAACTGCTTGCGATTGCTGACTGGTATCTGAAGTTAATGTTTATTAATATAAAATGTATCTGACGCCAAATCCACGAGATCGCTATCAAGTGATGGAACCTTACAGAAATATAGAAAAATAATACTTGTATTTGTTTTTTTGTTTTTTGTTTTTTTACTTTTTTCAAGTTATTTTATATTAACAGAAAATGTTTTCATTTGACAAAAACTGCTTGCGATTGCTGACTGGTATCTGAAGTTAATATTTATTAATATAAAATGTATCTGACGCCAAATCCACGAGATCGCTATCAAGTGATGGAACCTTACAGAAATATAGAAAAATAATACATGTATTTGTTTTTTTGTTTTTTGTTTTTTTACTTTTTTCAAGTTATTTTATATGAACAGAAAATGTTTTTATTTTACAAAAACTGCTTGCGATTGCTGACTGGTATCTGAAGTTAATGTTTATTAATATAAAATGTATTTGATGCCAGATCCCCGAGATCGCTAACAAGTGATGGAACCGCACAGAAATATACAAAAATATTAAATGTATTTTTTTCAACTTTTTTCAAGTTATTTTAAAATAACAGAAAATATTTTAATTTCACCAAAACTCCTTGCCATTGCTGACTGGTATCTGAAGTTAATGATTATTAATATAAAATGTATCTGACGCCAAATCCACGAGATCGCTATCAAGTGATGGAACCTACAGAAATATACAAAAATATTACATGTATTTGTTTTTTTGTTTTTTGTTTTTTTACTTTTTTCAAGTTATTTTATATTAACAGAAAATGTTTTCATTTGACAAAAACTGCTTGCGATTGCTGACTGGTATCTGAAGTTAATGTTCATTAATATAAAAATGTATCTGGCAAATCAGGTCGCTAACAGGTGATGGAACCGTACAGAAATATACAAAAAAATTAAATGTATCTATTTGACACAAAGCACGACACTAACAAGTTATTTTAAATGAACAGAAAATGTTTTTCTTTGACAAGAACTGCTGCGATTGCTGACTGGTATCTTAAGTTAATGTTTATTAATATAAAATGTATCTGACGCCAAATCCACGAGATCGCTATCAAGTGATGGAACCTACAGAAATATACAAAAATATTAAATGTATTTATTTGACACCAAAGCCCTGACTCTTTTTTTCAAGTTATTTTAGATGAACAGAAAATGTTTTTATTTGAGAAGAACTGCTGCGATTGCTGACTGGTATCTTAAGTTAATGTTTATTAATATAAAATGTATCTGACGCCAAATCCACGAGATCGCTAGCAAGCGATGGAACCTACAGAAATATACAAAAATATTGAATGTATTTTTTTTAAAAACTTTTTTCAAGTTATTTTAAATGAACAGAAAATTTTTTTATTTGACTAAAACTGCTTGCGATTGCTGACTGGTATCTGAAGTTAATGTTTATTAATATAAAATGTATCTGACGCCAAATCCACGAGATCGCTAGCAAGTATGATGGAATCTTACAGAAATATAAAACAATATTAAAAGTATTTATTTGACACCAAAGCCCTGAGACTATTTTCAAATTATTTTATATGAACAGAAAATGTTTTTATTTTACAAAAACTGCTTGCGATTGCTAACTGGTATCTGAAGTTAATGTTTATTAATATAAAATGTATCTGACGCCAAATCCACGAGATCGCTAACAAGTGATGGAACCTACAGAAATATACAAAAATATTAAATGTATTTTTTTCAACTTATTTCAAGTCATTTTATATTAACAAAACATCTTTTTATTTGACTAAAACTGCTTGCGATTGCTGACTGGTATCTGAAGTTAATGTTTATTAATATAAAATGTATCTGACGCCAAATCCACGAGATCGCTAACAAGTGATGGAACCTAAAGAAATATACAACAATATTAAATATATATATATTTTTAAACTTTTTTCAAGTTATTTTAAATCAACAGAAAATGTTTTTATTTGACTAAAACTCCTTGCGATTGCTGACTGGTATCTGAGGTTAATATCTATTAATATAAAATCTATCTGACACAAACTCCACGAGATCGCTAAGAAGTGATGGAACCTACAGAAATGTACAAAAATATTAAATGTATTTTTTTTTTGTAAGTTTTTTCAAGTTATTTTATATGAACAGAAAATATTTTTATTTGACAAGAACTGCTGCGATTGCTGACTGGTATCTGAAGTTAATGTTTCTTAATATAAAATGTTTCTGATGCCAAATCCGAGATCGCTAACAAGTGATGGAACCAGAAATGTACAAAAATATTAAATATATATATATTTTTAAACTTTTTTCAAGATATTTTATATTAACAGAAAATGTTTTTATTTGACGACAAACTGCTTGCGATTGCTGACTGGTATCTGAAGTTTATGTTTATTAATATAAAATTTATCTGACGCCAAATCCACGAGATCGCTAACAAGTGATGGAACCGTACAGAAATATACAAAAATATTAAATGTATTTTTTTTCAACTTTTTTCAAGTCATTTCATATTAACAGAAAATCTTTTTATGTGACTAAAACTGCTTGCGATTGTTGACTGGTATCTGAAGTTAATGTTTATTAATATAAAATGTATCTGACGCCAAATCCACGAGATCGCTAACAAGTGATGGAACCGTACAGAAATGTACAAAAATATTAAATGTATTTATTTGACACCAAAGCCCTGACTCTTTTTTCAAGTTATTTTATATGAACAGTGTTACGACCTTGATGGAAATTTTCGTCTAGGATTTTAAAAGGAGTAACATTGAGATGACCAGAAGAAAAAGCTGAAGGTAAAGATTGGCAAGAGAAAGGCAGGACAACAAATTAGCACCGCAAGATTTATTGCTTCCACAACCAAGAGTATTTACAACATTTAGGAAAACAAAATAAGAAACAATAATAATTTATATAACCAAGACAAACGGGAGAGGGAACTAGAAGTGGCGCTTGAAAATCAAAGAAATAAATATAACAAAAAGAACCCCACTGTCTCCTCCCAGCCCTCTAAATAAGAAAACAAAAATATGAAAAGAAAAGTCTTAAGCGCAAATGCGCCCTGAACGCTAACTAAAAAAACACAAAAATACACATTTAGCGCACTTCACTAAACTGGTGATTCTAATACAGAAATAAAACCTACGTGCAAGGTATGTAGGTCACGTGACTTACTAGGCTGTTCCACGTCTCCGTTGTCTGTAAGTCAGCAATTAGATCACAAGTTTAAGTGGAGCATAAGCGGGCTAAAAGTGTCAAAGACACACAAGGTTCGTCGTGAACTTAGGTGTCACAAACGCCTAAAGTTTACACAGATCATGTCAACAAATCTCACACTAGTGTCGCAAGTAGTAGCAGACAAACGAATACAACAAAACAACCCGTGACACGCTAAGTCAAACAGCACAGATCTTCCAGTTGCCGCTTCCGTTTTAAAGGTGATTAAGGATGAATGACAGCCCCGTCAGCCAATAGAGTTCCAAAGGAGGCGGTACCTAGAGACGCTAAAAGTGACAGAACAAAAAGAAGAACATGCACAAGAAAACAGTGTACGGTTCGTAACACTCCCCCACTTAAGAATAAACTCTTTTGGAAACACAAAAAGTTTATACTCTTGAAAGAGCATCTGCTAAGACATTGTCAACACCCCTCTTGTGTCTTATATCCAAATTGTAACTCTGCAGAAAGAGTGACCACCGCGTAAATCTCTGATTATGATTGTACAACTTTGAAAGAAATGTCAAAGGACTGTGATCCGTAAAAACTACCAAAGGTTGCACACTAGATCCAACATAAACCTCAAAATGTTGTAATGCAAAAATTAGAGCAAGCGTCGCCTTTTCAATGACTGAATAGTTTAACTGATTCTTGTTAAACTTCCTAGAGAAATAACTTACTGGATGAGCTATACCCTGCACGTCATGCACCAGCACCAGCCCCGACATTACTTGCATCCACCTCAAGCTTAAATGGACGTTCTAAATCAGGAGCTGCAAGAACAGGTGAACTACTCAATAGTGTTTTCACACTCTCAAATGCATATTGGCATTCTGCATTCCACAAAAAAGCAGTAGAAGGACTTAAAAGTGAAGTTAAAGGACTAACCACAGATGAGAAGTTTCTGCAAAAGCTGCGGTAATATCCAGCCATTCCGAGAAATCTTTGGAGTTCACGTCGAGTCGTGGGAACTGGAAACTTCGATATAGCCTCAACTTTCGCTTCAACTGGTCGAACCTGACCATGCCCTACCTCCTTTCCCAAATACCTCACCTTAGCCTGACCAAACTCACACTTGGCCAAGTTAAGGGTCAAGGAAGCACTCGCAAAACGCTCAAATACAGCACGTAATGACTTCATGTGTTCATCCCAATCTCTGGAATAAACAACAACATCATCCAGATAAGCACTACAATTAGGAATGCCAGCTAAAACTCTGTTTACTAACCTCTGAAAAGTAGCAGGTGCGTTTCGGAGTCCGAACGCCATGGCTGTATATTGTGCAAACGAATCTGGAGTGATAAAAGCAGCAATTTCAGAAGCTCTAGGTGTGAGTGGTACTTGCCAGTAGCCTTTAAGCATATCTAACTTACTCACAAATTTTGCATATCCCACATTATCTACGCAATCCTCCATCCTAGGAAGTGGATAGTTATCAGGAACCGTAAGTGAATTTACTTTCCTAAAATCGGTGCAAAACCTAAAAGAACCATCTGGTTTTGGTACCAGAATACATGGAGAACTCCATGGACTTGAGCTAGGCTTAGCAAGACCGTTATTCAGCAAGTAATCAACTTCTTGTCGCATAACTGAACGCTTAACTGAATTCACTCTGTATGCATGCTGTCGGATCGGACTAGCATCTTTAACATCAATATCATGCTGAATGACATTAGTTAACGTAGGTACATCTTTGAACAGACACTCAAATTCAGAAATGAGCCTCACTAGATCACATTTCTGATCAATAGACAAACTCGTTAAATGTGAATGAAGATCTTTCAATATTTCAAAATTGCACAACCTCACAGTCGACTGAGAAATATTCTGAAACATTACTCCGTCTTCGTCAGCATCAGCAATGGGCTTTTCGGTCACAACCGCAACCAGAAATGACAGCAGTGTCTGGAGCTCTGTCATTCACATCAGTTTGTGATCTCGAATGATAAAGTTTCAGCATGTTTACATGACAAACGCGAGTTTTTCGTTTTCGTTCAGGAGTACAGATGACATAATTCGTTTCACTCAATTTCTCTTTCACTATATAAGGACCGAAAAATCGAGTCGACAGTGAAGAACCAGGAATAGGCAAGAAAACCAGAACTGAGTCACCAGGCTTGAAAGATCGCGTAACAGCCTTTTTGTCAAATGTTCGTTTCATGCCTTTTTGCGCGTTGGCAAGAGACTCTCTTGCGACTGAGCAAGCTGTGTGCAAACGCTCCCGAAACTTCGTTACGTACTCCACTACATTCGTTTTCAAACTGTCTTTTTCCAGAATTTGGTCTTTTAAAACTTTCAATGGACCACGTACCTGGTGTCCGAAAACTAGTTCAGCTGGACTAAAACCCAGCGACTCTTGAATGCTTTCTCTGATAGCGAACATCAGCATGGGAATGCCATCATCCCACTCATTACCAGTCTGCATGCAATATTTTCGCAACATCGACTTTAACGTTTGGTGAAAACGCTCCAGGGAGCCTTGGCTTTCTGGATGGAACGCGCTGGAAGTACGATGTGTAATTCCCAAAGTCTGCATGACTTGATTAAAAAGCTTGGACGTAAAATATGTGCCTTGGTCGCTTTGCACTACTTTAGGCAAACCAAATGTCGAGAAAAACTTAACTAGTGCCTTGACAACAACAGGTGCAGTGATTTTTCTCAAGGGAATTGCCTCAGGAAATCGGGTGGCTAGACACATCACTGTTAGCAGAAACTGGTTACCACTTTTTGACTTTTTCAAACGTCCTACACAGTCAATGAGGACATGTTCGAATGGTTCGTCAAGAACAGGTATTGGATTTAATGGTGCTGGTGGAACAACCTGATTTGGCTTTCCCGCAATTTGACATACGTCACAAGATCGACAATAGTGCATTACATCAGTTTTCAGTCCAGGCCAGAAAAAGTGCTTTAAAATCCGGTTGTACGTTTTCCTTATGCCCAAATGACCCAACAGTGGATGATCATGTGCCAAGCACAACACATGTGGGCGATATGGGACAGGAACCACAACCTGATAAAAAAACATCCCATTCGGCTTGGTCAGGTGATGAACACCACTTACGCATCAACACATCATTTTCTAAAATATAGGCGCTTTGTTTCGTCTTGGCCAAATCGTGCGGAATTACAGAATTAAAAAGTGTAGTCAAGGTTTCATCTTTTTTCTGTGCAGTGATCAATTAATCTCGTGTGATTTTTAAAATCAACGAATTCGTGTCATTCAAATACGAATTTTTCACCCTTTCTGGTTTCGTTTTCTCACAGTCCAAATTTTCCTCTCCATCTACGACAGAAGAAAAGAACGAGTCATTCAAAGCAATCTCTTTTCGCGACTGTGCACGAGTGACAGCGCACGCAGGAAAAACATGAGGATAAGCTTCACCAACCTCATCAGATGCACATTCTGTCGGTTTGTCCAGAACTTCCAATAATGGCATGACTTTTCCTCCAGCTAAATCATTGCCTAGGATTAAATCTACCCCTTTCATAGGCAGTGAAGTACAAACTGCAACACGGACCAATCCAGAACACAAGTCACTTTTCAAATGCAGATTATGCAGAGGCCTTTTTACACATCCCATTTCAATTCCTTGCACTAATACGCTGGAATGACATGAAGTCTCATCAGAAAATTTCATTGCACTTTCAACAATAACACTTTGCATAGAACCTGTGTCACGAAGCATTGTGATTTCTTTTTGATCGTCATCACGACCAGTCAAGGAAATTAACCCCTTAAGAATAAAAGGACGGAACGTTTCATCCACATCCTCTTTGGAGTGTACAGCCACAGTCTGTTTACAAGTCTTTACAAAACCTACCGGTTTAGCTTGTGAGTGCTGTTTTCGTTTAAGTCGGGGACAATCTACAACAACGTGTCCTTTCTTGTGACAGTAAAAACAGTCACGTTCCTCACCAACTCTTGGTGCATTACTTTTCGAGCGCACAAATTGTGTGTTAGATAAAATTGGAACGGCAGGTGCATTTTCCACACGTGAATGAACAAAGACATTTTTGTGAGTTAAGATGAATTCGTCAGCTAAAACAGCGGCCTGTGATAAAGAATTTACCTTTTGTTCGTTTAGGTAAACAACCACTTTTTCCGGTAAGCAATTCTTAAACTCTTCCAAAAGAACAAGCTCACGCAACGAATTAAAATCTGCCACATTGTTAGCAACACACCACTTATCAAAAAGCGTGCCCTTCTCTCTAGCAAATTCCACAAAAGTTTGATTAGAAGTTTTCCTGTGCGACCTAAACTTCTGTCTGTACTCTTCAGGAACTAGTTCATATGCACGAAGTATCGCTGATTTGACTGAATCATACTTCAAACTTTCTTCAAGTGACAAAGTGGAATACACCTCTAAAGCCTTTCCCACAAGTTTACACTGCAGTAACAGAGACCAGAATTCGAGTGGCCAATGCAAAGAAATTGCAATTCGTTCAAACGCATTAAAATACGAATCAACTTCTGATTCTCTGAATTGTGGAACAAGAGCAATGTGCTTACTCACGTCAAAATTGGGACTGGGTGAGATCGACACCGAAGAAACATTGGAAGGGGAAACTGGAACTGGCTGATTAGCCTCCGCAGCCTTCTTTGAAGCGTCCAACTCGAGCTGGCGCAACCTCACTTGCGTATCAGCCTCGATTTCAAGTTTTCAAGTTTTCAAGACGTAGGTCAAGTTCAGCCCGACGGGTGTGCTCTTGGGAATCATAATATAGACGTGCCATGCGAACTTTCAGCCGCGCATCGTCTCGCGAACCCACAGAAAGCGGAGAGAACGGTTCAAAAGGTGGCAGTCCAACACCAGCATCTGCAACGGCCTCCACCCCTGCATCTGCATCGGTTCTGCCACGACACACGTTCTTATCTCCCATTCCAAAAGAAGCAAACACCTCATCACCAGGACTTACATGATCAGCCGTCTCCTCCATTTCAATATTTGGCGTGAGAAGCACATTAAGCTCAAGTAACTGGTCTAATATCTTTTGCTTAATTTCGGCTTTACGATCCTGTTTGTTAATTATCAGTTTAAAATGATCAGCCACCGAAAACAAGTCCTGTTTCCGACAAACGTTAAGCAGCTCCAACGACGGACTCTTAACAAATTCCTCTAAACTGAACATTTTAAATTAAAGTGTCACGTGCTCAAAAGTGCTACAAAACTGCTACTACTGCGACAACTTACCTAAAGTCACACTAGCCTACTACACAGCCAACCAATTCTATTGCCACCACCATAGCTATTTCTTTGGTCATTTTGTTTTACCTCCCAAGGGTTTAACAATCCATCCGGTAATATTAAAACATCCCGGACGAGCCCCCATTAAATGTTACGACCTTGATGGAAATTTTTGTCTAGGATTTTAAAAGGAGTAACATTGAGATGACCAGAAGAAAAAGCTGAAGGTAAAGATTGGCAAGAGAAACGCAGGACAACAAATTAGCACCGCAAGATTTATTGCTCCCACAACCAAGAGTATTTACAACATTTAGGAAAACAAAATAAGAAACAATAATAATTTATATAACCAAGACAAACGGGAGAGGGAACTAGAAGTGGCGCTTGAAAATCAAAGAAATAAATATAACAAAAAGAACCCCACTGTCTCCTCCCGGCCCTCTAAATAAGAAAACAAAAATATGAAAAGAAAAGTCTTAAGCGCAAATGCGCCCTGAACTTACGCTAACTAAAAAACACAAAAATACACATTTAGCGCACTTCACTAAACTGGTGATTCTAATACAGAAATAAAACCTACGTGCAAGGTATGTACGTCACGTGACTTACTAGGCTGTTCCACGTCTCCGTTGTCTGTAAGTCAGCAATTAGATCACAAGTTTAAGTGGAGCATAAGCGGGCTAAAAGTGTCAAAGACACACAAGGTTCGTCGTGAACTCAGGTGTCACAAACGCCTAAAGTTTACACAGATCATGTCAACAAATCTCACACTAGTGTCCCAAGTAGTAGCAGACAAACGAATACAACAAAACAAGCCGTGACACGCTAAGTCAAACAGCACAGATCTTCTTCTTCTTCTTCTTCTTGTATCGTTTATTGGCGGTTGACAAGCCAACTTATGGTGTATTACCGCCACCAACTGGACTGGAGTGTGAAGCTTCGATGGGGGTTACAACAACAACAACAAAAAAAAAACCAAAAAACAAAAAAAACTAAATTCTTCCTTCCAATCCTGTAACTTTGAGATAATAGAGTATTTCTTTTTGCACTCTTGACTGTTCTGAAGCACAACTTAATAGATTTATTAAACTGAAATTAGTTATACTTAGATCCTTCAATTTCTTAGTCAACTCGCCTCTTTCTCTATTATATGCTGTACAGTGTAGAAGTACATGTTCAATTGTCTCTATTTCACTACAGAATGTACACAGTCCAGTTTGGTGTTTTCCTATTATGTACAATGAATGATTTAACCCAGAATGTCCTATCCGCAGTCGTGTAATAGTGATATCTTCTCTTCTGTTGTTGAGGCATACTCTCCCTTTACCAACTTGTTTTTGAATGCTATATAGGTGCCTACCCTTTATTCCCCTGTCCCACATTTCTTGCCACTTTTTATTGATTTGATTTTTGATTATTCCTTTTATTTCTGCTTTACTTAGTGGAATTTGCACTTCAATAGTCATATGTTTCATCGTCTGTTTAGCCAATTTGTCAACTGTTTCGTTCCCCTGTACTCCTACGTGAGCAGGTACCCATATGAACCTCAAGATTATACCCATATTTTGTATTCTGAGCAGATTTATAAGTATTTCATAAATCAATTCTTGCCTTACTGTCGATGTCCCACCTGACAAACTATTTAGAGATGATATAGAGTCTGAACAAATAACTGCCCTTGTTGGCTTAACTTCCTCTACCCACTGAATAGCCAACAAAATTGCTATCAGCTCAGTTGTAAAAACAGATGCATAATTGGTTATCTTTTTCTGAATTTTGACTTGATATCTCTGAATGTATACAGCTGCAGCCGTATGCCCAGAAGCTGGATCCTTTGACCCATCAGTGAATATATGAAGCATTGAGGAATATGCTTGATCCAAATACTGTTGTACTACGACATCCTTATGTATAGTTTTTTCGTTCTTAAACTTATATTGAAGATGAAAATCAACTTGAGGCATAGGAAGCAACCAAGGAGGAATATTTGGTATTACGACAGAAGGACTAACTGGAATATCAGTAATACCCAGATTCATAGCATCCTTATTTGCTGTCCAAACAAAACTTCTGATACCGTCATTTCCATATTCCCAACATTCTTTTAGTATTTCCTTAACTGGATGTGTCTCTGTATGTCCTTTTATATTAACCCAATAATTCATTGCTAATTTCAATTTACGCAACCTTATTGGCAATTCTCCTACCTCCACCTGTAATGCCGACAAAGGAGAGGATCTAAAAGCCCCACAACAAATTCTTATTGATTGTGCCTGGACTGTTTCAACTTTCTTAATCCAGGATTCTGATGCAGATCCATAAATAATATATCCGTAATCAATTACCGATCTGATCAGAGCACAGTATATTCTTTGTAAAGATTTTCGACAAGCCCCCCATTCCATCCCTGATAAACATCTTAATATATTATTACTTCTTTTACATTTTTCTAATACTTTCTCTATGTGCGTCTTAAAAGTCAACCTACTATCCATCCATATTCCTAAATATTTTATAACTTTAACTTGTTCCAGTTCTTGTCCATATAGTTTCACTTTAATTTCAGGGATACTATTTCTCTTTGCAAAACAGACTAGTTGAGTTTTAGCAACTGACAAACGGAAACTCCACTTATTGGCCCACTTTTCCACTTCATTAACCGCTGTTTGTATAATTTTTTATAAATTTTATATTAGTAAGCATTAACTTCAGATACCAGTCAGCAATCGCAAGCAGTTTTTGTGAAATGAAAACATTTTTTGTTCTTATAAAATAACTTGAAAAAAGAGTCAGGGCTTTGGTGTCAAATAAATACATTTAATATTTTTGTATATTTCTGTAAGGTTCCATCGTACTTGTTAGCGATCTCGTGGATTTGGCGTCAGATACATTTTATATTAATAAACATTATCTTCAGATACCAGTCAGCAATCGCAGCAGTTCTTGTCAAATAAAAACATTTTCTGTTCATATAAAATAACTTGAAAAAAGAGTCAGGGCTTTGGTGTCAAATAAATACATTTAATATTTTTGTATGTTTCTGTAGGTTCCATCACTTGTTAGGGATCTCGTGGAGTTTGTGTCAGATAAATTTTATATTAATAGATATTAACTTCAGATACCAGTCAGCAATGGCAAGGAGTTTTGGTGAAATAAAAATATTTTTTGTTAATTTAAAATAACTTGAAAATAGTGTCAGGGCTTTGGTGTGAAATAAATACTTTTAATATTGTTTTATATTTCTGTAAAATTCCATCATAATTGTTAGCGATCTCGTGGATTTGGCGTCAGACACATTTTATATTAATAAATATTAACTTCAGATACCAGTCAGCAATCGCAAGCAGTTTTAGTCACATAAAAAGCTTTTCTGTTAATATAAAATAAATTGAAAAAAGTTGAAAAAAATACATTTAATATTTCTGTATATTTCTGTACGGTTCCATCACTTGTTAGGGATCTCGTGGAGTTTGTGTCAGATAAATTTTATATTAATAGATATTAACTTCAGATACCAGTCAGCAATCGCAGCAGTTCTTGTCAAATAAAAATATTTTCTGTTCATAAAAAATAACTTGAAAATAGTGTCAGGGCTTTGGTGTCAAATAAATACATTTAATATTTTTGTATATTTCTGTACGGTTCCATCACTTGTTAGCGATCTCCTGGACTTGGCGTCAGATACATTTTATATTAATAAACATTAACTTCAGATACCAGTCAGCAATCGTAAGCAGTTTTAGACAAATAAAAATATTTTCTGTTAATTTAAAATAACTTGAAAAATGTTGAAAAAAATACATTTAATATTTTTGTACGTTTCTGTACAGTTCCATCACTTGTTAGCGATCTCGTGGATTTGGCGTCAGATACATTTTATATTAATAAATATTAACTTCAGATACCAGTCAGCAATCGCAAGCAGTCTTTGTCAAATAAAAACATTTTCTGTTCATATAAAATAACTTGAAAAAAGAGTCAGGGCTTTGGTGTCAAATAAATACATTTAATATTTTTGTATATTTCTGTAAGGTTCCATCGTACTTGTTAGCGATCTCGTGGATTTGGCGTCAGATACATTTTATATTAATAAACATTAACTTCAGATACCAGTCAGTAATGGCAAGGAGTTTTGGTCAAATAAAAATATTTTCTGTTAATTTAAAATAACTTGAAAAAAGTTTAAAAAAAAATACATTTTATATTTTTGGATATTTATGAAGGTTTTATATCATTTTATATCAATAAATATTAACTTCAGATACCAGTCAGCAATCGCAAGCGGTTTTAGTCAAATAAAAAGATTTTCTGTTAATATAAAATAACTTGAAAAAAGTTGAAAAAAATACATTTAATATTTTTGTATATTTCTGTACGGTTCCATCACTTGTTAGGGATCTCGTGGAGTTTGTGTCAGATAAATTTTATATTAATAGATATTAACTTCAGATACCAGTCAGCAATCGCAGCAGTTCTTGTCAAATAAAAATATTTTCTGTTCATAAAAAATAACTTGAAAAAAGTTAAAAAAAAAAAAAAACATTTAATATTTCCTTTTTGTATATTTCTTGTATCGGTTCCATAACCTTCGCTTAGCTGCATCTCCGGATTTATGCGCCAGATACATTTTATATTAATAAATATTAACTTCAGATACCAGTCAACAATCGCAAGCAGTTTTAGTCAAATGAAAACATTTTCTGTTAATATAAAATAACTTGAAAAAAGAGTCAGGGCTTTGGTGTCAAATAAATACATTTAATATTTTTGTATATTTCTGTAGGTTCCATCACTTGTTAGCGATCTCGTGGATTTGGCGTCAGATACATTTTATATTAATAAACATTAACTTCAGATACCAGTCAACAATGGCAAGGAGTTTTGGTGAAATAAAAATATTTTTTGTTAATTTAAAATAACTTGAAAAAAAGTTTTAAAAAAATACATTTCATATTTTTGGATATTTCTGAAGGTTCCATCACTTCTTAGCGATCTCGTGGATGTGGCGTCAGATACATTTTATATCAATAAATATTAACTTCAGATACCAGTCAGCAATCGCAAGCGGTTTTAGTTAAATAAAAAGATTTTCTGTTCATCTAAAATAACTTGAAAATAGTGTCAGGGCTTTGGTGTGAAATAAATACTTTTAATATTATTTTATATTTCTGTAAAATTCCATCATAATTGTTAGCGATCTCGTGGATTTGGCGTCAGACACATTTTATATTAATAAATATTAACTTCAGATACCAGTCAGCAATCGCAAGCAGTTTTAGTCACATAAAAAGCTTTTCTGTTAATATAAAATAACTTGAAAAAAGTTGAAAAAAATACATTTAATATTTTTGTATATTTCTGTACGGTTCCATCACTTGTTAGGGATCTCGTGGAGTTTGTGTCAGATAAATTTTATATTAATAGATATTAACTTCAGATACCAGTCAGCAATCGCAGCAGTTCTTGTCAAATAAAAATATTTTCTGTTCATAAAAAATAACTTGAAAAAAGTAAAAAAAAAAAAAACATTTAATATTTTTGTATATTTCTGTAGGGTTCCATCAGTTGATAGCAATATCCTGTATTTGGCGTCAGATACATTTTATATTAATATATATTAACTTCAGATACCAGTCAGCAATCGCAAGCAGTTTTTGTGAAATGAGAACATTTTTTGTTCTTATAAAATAACTTGAAAATAGTGTCAGGGCTTTGGTGTCAAATAAATACATTTAATATTTTTGTATATTTCTGTACGGTTCCATGACTTGTTAGCGATCTCGTGGATTTGGCGTCAGATACATTTTATATTAATAAACATTAACTTCACATACCAGTCAGCAATCGCAAGCAGGTTTAGTCAAATAAAAATATTTTCTGTTAATTTAAAATAA
>VONZ01003057.1:0-29454 GCA_012976165.1 Labeo catla | reverse complement strand
CACACACAAGCATCCTCATATACTCACACGCATTCTCACATACTCACACTCTCACACATGCATACTCACATACTCACACATATCCTCACATACTCACAATCTCACACACGCATCCTCATATACTCACATACATCCTCACATACTCACACTCTCTCAAACACACACACACCCTCACATACTCACACTCTCACACATGCATCCTCACACACGTTCACATAACACACTCTCTTACAATATGTCTGTCTCACACATAACATCCTCTCACATACATGTCTTTATAGCAAACATCCTCCACAAGCATGCCCTATGCAAATTCTAATTACTCTGCTTTTATTATTTCTATATTTGGAGCATATGTTATAGTCTATGTTTTATTACTAATGATTTTTTTTATTGAACAGATGCCTTTTTAAGATGAACCCTGAGAAGGGATCAAAAGTGGAGAAGACCACATCAAGAAAGCTAACAGCAGTCAGTCCGAAGGTTCTTTCATTGATTAGCAAGATCGCGGACTATGAATGGATGGACTAAAAACTTTGAGAGTCAGATCATCCTTCATTGCCTAGCAGGCTTAATATAGTTGGCGATCATTTGCTTTCGTGGTTTCGTAATTTCTTTTTTTGTCCATGCCTTATGTGTTGTCAAGATGAATTCATCTGTTCCCAGGTCGTTCGGATTTGTTTATCAAATTGTTACATTTTTACAGATTTGAAAAATTCCTTTTATTGTATATTGCTGCAGCTTTGATTTTTTTTAAATAATTTTATACTGTTGCAGTTATAAATTGTGTTGTTGCAGAAATTTTAACTTTTGGAGTAATTTGTATATTTGAATATTGTTGCAGTTATTATATTGTTGTAGTTTTAAACAAAGAATATAAGTAAATTGCAGTTATGCTATATTGATATTCTTGCATTTGAGATGTTATACTCTTGCAGATGAATAAATTATTAAAACACTGTTTTATGGCTGATTATTTGAATTAAAGCAGTGTTCAAAATAGATAATTTCATGATTTTTTATGTAACTTTCCTCAATATTTAAGTAAAGTTCCATATTGAATATTAAAAGCTCAAGAAAATACAGAAAATCTTGTGTAAAATGACGGAAAAAAACTGTTTTTTGAATTACGGAAAAATACTGTTATTTAATGTGCCTGTTATTTTACGGTTTTTTTCCGGCACCCCAGCTGCCGGAATTTTACCGTTTTTTTACGGGATTTTTTTTTACAGTGCACATCAGAAATGCATGATGGAAACACTTCTATTAAATTCTATTAAATTCCCAAAAAAGTTTTTATGCTCGCTTGAGGCGGTTTTTGACTTTGAGTTAATGCGAATAATGGGAGCTGGAAATGCATATGCCCAATACATTCTGACGTAGTGAACATTAACCCTCTGGGGTCTGAGGGTGTTTTGGGGCTCTGGAGAAGTTTTGACATGCCCTAACATTTGTACTTTTTTCAGCATCTTAAAAACATATTAATGACTAAAGTCGGATTGCATTGTAATCAGCACAAACTGGCAACAATAATATATAAGCAACATGAATGTACATGTTTGTGTTTTTGAGAAAACAATGTTTATGCGTGAGTAGTGAAAAACAATTTTTTTTAGATTTAGACCCAAACAAATTGTCTTTTTTTTTTATTACTGTTGGTTACTAGGTTACCAATACTACCCTTATCTGCTTGAACAACTTGATGGAAACACACCACTTTTTATTTATTTTTATTTATTTATTTATTTTTTTTTGTGAACGTTGTAAAGATTCACTTTATGTTTGGATGGAAACCCAGCAAGCGACACACAAAGTTTGGTGTCACTACACTCTTTGTTGGCATCAGTGGTTCCATGAAGAACCTTGAGCATCCATTGAACCTTTCAAATGCAGAAAAGGTTCTTTATAGTCGAAAAAGGTTCTTCAGATTTTTAAAATGTTCATCAAAATAGTTATTTTGTGAACTGTTCCCTGAAAGGTTCTTCGGGGAACCAAAAATGGTTCTTCTATGGTAGTGGCAACTTTTTACAGTGGTGTACCCCCTGGGGCATTAAACATTCTTCTAAGTTTCCCCACTTAGATCGCTGTCACACCTTTTCCATTAAGTGATATTTTGCCCCCTTAAACCCTTACAGGAGACGTTTTTTCTAGACTTATTAATTGTATGTCATCTTTTATGTCATATTCTTAACTTTCTATTAAGTGTATTATACTAAAGAAAGCTAAAATCGCCAGTAGGTGGCTGTAAGTCACTGTCTTAAGGAGTGAGGCATCACGTCTTTCATTCATTCATTCATTAAGGAAATGGTTTCAGTATGTGAAATGGGCTCCATTGATTTCATTAGATCAGGAGCAAGAATACAGCGATGACAGTAAATGAAGACACAAATGTAAAAAAAAAACAATACATACTGTGACCCTTCATTGTACTATCACACAATTTCAGTGTGTTATTCAGTAAGACAAGGCACAGACAGTATGTGGTTTATGGTGCAAAAGCCATACAATTCATGCAGTTCAAAGAATCATAATGTAAAACACCCAATTTGTGTCTGTCAAATATTCCTTATTTTATTTCTGTGGTGTGAAACATCAGTAATGTGCATGCTCATCTTGCTTATAATACAGTATTAGATTCACATCTATGTATTGAGTTTTGATCTTTCCCTGGTCCATCACCCTCAGTTGTGCATTAAGTCTGTAGCAATACGTCCATGCAGTCTCTTCTAATTCATCTTTCAGCCTTCCCTTCAGGTAACTGAATGTCATTAATATGACCAAATGTTCATTCCTCAATTAAAACACTCATGATAGTTTAGGTGTATTGTTTACAAAATTAAATGGTTTTTACCAAACACTGTCCCTAACACAGAATATTCACCATCCTTTATTATCCAACATCATGTGCAATACTTTACTGGAGAATAAAGACCAATAAAGTAGATTATAAAGACAAATGATATTCAAGAGAAATAAAAATGGGCTATGTTAAAACCATATTTTAATCAGATGAAGCCAAATGAAATCAAATTTCTTGATTATCATGGAATCACATTCAGTTTCCTGCTGATCATCTGAGCTCTCCTGGTTTCCTTCTTCTTACTTGTTTATCCATAAACTTCTTCCATGTCATAAATAATTCGCAGTTGTTATCCAGCACACTACAGTACAAGTGATGAACAAAAGAAATGACCAATTCAAATCAAATCACTTTATTGTCACAATACCATGATCACAAGTGTACAGGTGAAATTATTTTGTGCAAACTGCAGCATTACAGTATGGATGAAAAATATTAAATATATGCAACACACACACACATATACATACACACTGTATATATAAGTGCAGTACAGTATGAATTAGTGCAAACAGAGTGTCAGAGTGCAGAATAATAGTGAGTCAGAGTCCAGTCAGTGTAACTGTTAGAGTGCAGTGCATATGAGGTTGATGTGCTGTGTGTGGTGTTACTGGTATGAGTTCAGTTCAGTCTGATTGCCTGTGGAAAGGACTTGTCTCGCAGTCTGCTGGTGTAGATTCTGTAATAACTTCTGCCTGATGGTAACAATAAGAGCGATCCATGCAGTTGGCTGGAGTCTCTGATGGTCCTCTGTGCTTTCCTCACACACCACCTGATGTAGACGTCCTGGAGGGACAAAACATGTATTAAATGTTGTAAATTAATAAACAATATATAGAATTTGAATTTATAGTTGCTGCATTGGACTTGCCATTGATTCTTGTTGGAGGTACGGGCCAAAAGAATCCCTCCACAACTCTTGTTGTTCAGTTGTGAAGTTTACTTTTATGGCCTGTAACATCTGAGCTGTCACAGTAGAGCTGTTCATGAATGCAGTCTTCACAGCAGATACCTGATGGCCACTGAATTGATCTCTTCATCAACTGGCTTCATCCTCCTTCAAACAAACAGACAAAACAATAAGTCAACAAAGAAACAGTGTTGGTGATTACAGGTGCAGGTGTCTGTACTCACCATATTCTGTCATTTCCTGTCCAAATTCCAGAGACGATGGCACAGTTGATTTTATAATTCTAGGAGCTCGAGAAAAAGATGTGTATGTGAAAAATGATAACGTTATCTTTTGAGAGATCAACATCAGATGCTGTACCACATATAACTACATTGCTTGAATATATACATACCAGTGGAAATCTGTCTTTTCTATTTGGGCACAAGAAGACCATGTTCATTCCTCATTCATCAGGACTGGTTTGACTGGCTTGCTGTGACTGATTTTCTTTGTGTTTTGGTCTCCAGCTGTAAAACAAAAAAATATTTATTGACCCCATGTTTAATTATTATTGTTGTTTAAACATAAAATAAGCAATTATAATTATATACTTCAGGCTCAAGTTCCTTGGTAACTCCAGCAGCTCCTGAGTTCATCTGTTCATCAGATTCAGAGTCTGAGAAAAGGCCGTCATGTGAACTCTCAGTTTCTACCTTACAACAGAGCACAAAAGACTGTGTAAGTGAGTGAGTAAAAGAATTAGATGAAGAGAAATAGCCAGAATTTTGTGTGGTTTAAGTTTAACAGAATGAGAAGAAAGCAGCATTAGAAAAAAATTATTATTTAATAGCAAGCTAATATGATTTCTTTAAATATGATGACCTGCTGATGATTTTGTTGGCCTTTTCACACCAAGAATGAGTCCACACTGGAGCTATTTAACATGAAATGACACAGAGAAACACAATGGTTGGAATCTTTTTCAGAACAAATTTTTCCAGATGATGAGCAATAAAAACACTGACAGCCAGTCAAAATTCACCAGACTGTAAATAGTCTGGGCATGTAAATGCAGACAACATAACTGCAGCACACTCTTATAATAAACACAATGTTATTTTCTGTTAGTATGAAAAATAAAAGGTTAAAATAGTTATCATTATAGTTCTTGTGAACAGCTTCAAGTGATCTGATTTGGCCAAATTAACTGAAGATCTGATTTGTCACGTGACAAGTTAGTGATGGGAGTGAGTGTTGACTGCAGAGGAGAAATTAAAAGATAAATAAACATGCAAAAACTGGAAGACAGCAATAGTCTACAGTATAGTCTTTCAGTAAAGTACTGAAAGCAGATGTGCCACACGAGAGAAAAAGATGTGGAAGCTATTGGAAGGGCTGATATAGTGGAGAGCTGATGAAGAAGGACTGCAAGACAGGAAGAAAGAGAACTGATCACATGATGAACAACAAAAACATTGATGACAATGGCAGACAACAACATACTGTAAGTGCAGCATGTATAACAGTAAACAGAATGTTATCGTCTTTTTGGATTGTAGATCAGGGGTGCTCAATCCTGTTCCTGGAGATCTACCTTCCTGCAGAGTTTAGTTCCAACCCTGATCAAACACCTGTCTGAAATTATCAAGTGCTACTTCAGATCCTGATTAGTTGGTTCAGGTGTGTTTGATCAGTGTTGGAGCTGAACTCTGCAGGAAGGTAGATCTCCAGGAACAGGATTGAGCACCCCTGGTGTAGATGCTAAAATAGTTATTATCATAGTTCTTGTTCGTGGTGTGAACAACTTTAAGTTTAAGATATCATGTACTGTTAGAACGGGAAGAGCAATTTGTAAAGTTTAATAAAGAAAGAACACAATGGACTTAATATAAACTTTATGATACAAACACTCTGACGACTTACAATGGTAAAATTAGCATGAGTATGCTTGTACAATATTATATAAATGTGCTGCTTTGCTGTTAATTGTATGAATGAGTTCGACATGACACTGTTGGTTGTTCTTTCTGATGGGGCCGTGCAGTTCAGTCAAGATGCTCAGACTGACACTGACAAACCTTTGGAAATGTTTGCTTTTGGTCTTTTCCGTAAATGCACAATATGACCCAATTCAGATCCCATGACTGGCCTCCTTTGGTCTTCCCTTTCAGCTGAAACAAAGAGAAATACATACATGTTAAGACAATGTGCTAAAAAGAAATTTGTGACCAAAATATTTAAGAGGAACAACTGTACAGAAAATGTATTATTAACAGATAAAATAAGGATGCGTGCATTAAAGCAAATCAGTTATAGCTAAATGTCTTCAACATTACTGTGAAAGGTTGAATCATTGAAGGACTTGTTCAGCCTCCTTGACAGCTTCTTCAAGATCAGCACTGGGAGCTTCAAGTTCCAGTTCCCTGTTAATTCTAGCAGCTTTCTGACAGAATTGGTCACAATTATGAGATTATAAAAATGTCATGATGGACCACAGAAAGAGAGCAAAACTATGTGTAAATTAATTCTGGATTACAGTTCGGAAGAATAGGAACAAGTGACGGCATTTACAAGAGATGTTTTTTTTAAAGATCTGATGGAGTAAATGATCTGATGAAACTGCAAGACAGAAAAAATATTCAATTACAATTACTTAAAAAAGCATTGTAGTTACTGTGCTTTACAAATAGTTTACCGTAAAATCACAGTTACTGGCAAAACTACATTTACAGTGGTAAAACCATGGTAAACGTTGTGGTTGTTGTGCTTTCACTACAAATACCACAGTAAAACTGTGATTACTGAGGTAAAACCATGGTAAACGTTGTGGCTGTTGTGCATTGGCTACACATAATATGGTCAAGCAACAGTTACTATGGTAAAAATATGGTAAATGTGCGGACTTCTACATGATCGCGCTTATCACGTGATACTGGGTTGGGTGATTTGTAGAGCTGTCATCAGCCACGTGAACATGATTAAAACGGTTTTATTTATGTATCCATTTTAAAACTGCAACAGTTAGAAGTTAGCTCAGGCTAATATTAGCAGCTGTGCTAACGCAGCAGCGACTGTTTCTAACTCATCTGACCGCACACGCTTCCATTTTAACACATGACCCCATGTAAAGAGACACAGAAGCACCGAAATAATTAAAACAATTATCTCATTACAAAAAGATTGTTGCCCTTTCTTACCTGTGTGAAGGTGTACACGCATCAGCTGAACTGGACAAACCGAGCCTCTCTGGTGACGTCACTGCCGTAGAAGACGCTGCGTAGGTGTTGTCAGTACCACTGATCTATATATACTGGCTGCGTTCGAAACCGCATACTCAATGAGTAGGTACTTAATTTCATTAAGTATTTACTTAACGAGCGCTGAAAGAGTATGTACTTTACAGCCAAATCTCATTGAGTATGAATGTAATTCGGACGTCATCCGCCATGTTTACGTGATCATGTGATCTACGAGCTCATAACAAGCGCAATAATTTAAAAGATACGAGCGGCAGGTTTGATCTATCCGTAAATATTTTGATGTTGATAATTTGCTAATTTTGTGGTCTTGTTAAAGAAACAATTTTACATTTTATTGTGATTGTAGTATAACCAGTTTTTTTTTTTACTTTAAAATATATTTTTAATAACGTGATCCAATTTTATAAGAAAACTTATAAGATGAAATCGTTCTCTTTAATATGTAGCTAATTTCTTCATTTTATGTGTAAAATTGGCTTAAGTGGCTTAAGTTAACTGGCTTAATCTCCGTTGTTTTCTTTTCTTTTTTCTTGTTGAATTTAACTGTCGTTTCATCCACCAGGCTTCTAAAAAAAGCACCGTGGTGAATTATTTAGATATTTAACCTTGTTATTATGTTGTTTTTTTTTCTGTGTATATAATCTCATACCATGATGAATGCATGATATTTGTTTTCTGTTTTTTTTTTTGTCATTACAGTTGTCCATTGTTAGGTACAACCGTATTTTCCAGATCTTATATGTAATTCTAAGTTCAGAAATAATATAATAATAATAATAAAAAGAGTGACAGGTGCACTAACACCTCATAGCATCAGTAACTCAACAGCCTTACCTACCAGTGATGCGCGGGTTGATCCGAAATGAGCGGGTGCCCGCGGTCACCCTCGGTTACGAGTCATCCAAAAATATTTTTAATGATATTCGGGTCGTGGTCGGTCGGGTCGTTTGAAATAAAGATGCCAATTAAACCTTTGTAATTTATATAGTAGTATTTATATTCAACTAACTGTTGAATAAATGCTGACGCGGGACAAAATTCCCGATTTCCCAACACGTTGAACTGAGCAATGCCATTGTATCATTTTAATAGGTTAAACGCATATAGCTAATGTCAGTTTTATGTATTTTCTGAGAGGGGGTGGGATTTTTGTTGGGAAAGTCGGGGGAGAGACGCACACTTCGATTAGACTGGAAAAACACATGCAGCGTCTTAATTAATAAAATGAAACGAAATAAATGAATAAATCAAGCCTTTATTACATATACACTAGGCTATATCAGCATTCAGAAAAAGCACAGAAGAAGAACTGCCTGCTCTCGCCGCCGCACCTCTGAGCGCACCACGTCAGCGAGCGCACCATTTGAAAAAAAATGCGGGTCAGGAAGCGGGTCGGGTACAATATTTTCTTTTTTTCTTTTTTGCGGTCCGAGTTGCGGGCGGGTTATTTGAAAACGTCGGTCGGGTTCGGGTTGGTTATACATTTACCCGCGCATCACTGCTACCTACCAAGTACAGTTAAAACACACCTCCACGTTTGCATTGTCTGCACACAGGAGACATCAGTCCAACTGCTGGAGCATCTCGCATTTGGAGACTGGTGATTTTACATTTGAAAAATGTAAGTGTTACTACTTAAAAATGAAGATAACACCATAATGAACTGCATTGCTAGCCCACCCAACATTTACACAGAATAATAAAGATACATGCTAACCAATTATTAATTATATAACTTTTTTTGACAAAGCTATGCATGAATATACACTCGACAAATGCAGCTGATTTGAATCCACCAATTTTTTAGTTAAGCACTGCATTAATGCATTAGTTAACAAAATATGTATATTTTATTTATTGACAACAATAGAAAACATGAATAAATGAGTAAAAGAAGGAATAAAAGCATCATAATAAATACATAAATATACAAGTCAACAACAGATGAAACAGCTTTATTCAAACTTATTGATCTAACAATCATGTATTTACAGTTGGTGAACCCCACATCCTATTGCCATCTCAATGCAGCTGTGCCAATTCTGCTGCTGCGCTTCACAATCTCACTCTTCTCAATGGGGATGTTGTTGAGTCAGAGGATGAGAAAGACCATGAAGACACATCACTGAACCCCACAACCTTGAGGCAAGAGCAGGAGACCATGTGCGGGACAATCTGGCTATCACCGTGTCTGCTCGACCACCTGTGAAACATTTAAACAATTCAGTAAAACATTTTACAATTCATGATGTCAGCACTCCATTTCTTGACAAACTTCATTTCATGTTTACACTCACATGCTAATTTTTGTTGTACCTCTATTACTTTTGTAGTGGGCTAAACCACATTTCCAGGACACTGCTGTGGATTTCTCCTTTTTCACTGCTCACACCAGTCTGCAGACATTTCAGATCATACAAGAAGCACAAATATAATACAAAAGCATTCATTTTAACTTTTTTTTTGTTTTTACAATCATTTGATTTATTTTTTTATTTCTGTATTAAAGTAACAAAATGATCTTACTTTATATTTTTGTTTCAGGTCTTTCTTTCTTCCCACAAACACTGCCGTCACCTGCTCCACCACAAAAGACCTGCAGAAAATGCACAGAAATCACAAATCAAAAGTGCTGTAATAACTCTGTTTGATGTTACAATAAATAAAATAAAGTACAACTTAAGATTTAAAAGATGTTTTATTCATTTATGTGTTGTATACTCACTGAAAGCCTTTGATGGCAGCACTTCTTCATCAGTCACTCTTCACCGGATAAACACACGTGTGTCTCATCTGTCGCTGTAACATCCAGACATGATTCAGTTCCTCTGTGATTCAATTCTGCATTTATATTTGAGGTAGTTGCTGATTTGTTAACTGGCTTTTTATCCAACACAAATGCTCCTCAATTTATCAACAGTAATGGACAAATGAAACAGATGAACTCCTGTTTAGTTATGCACATGTGTTTATTTACACTATTTACATTCAACTACAGCAGTGTTGACAGCAGTGAATTCTACATAATAAACACACATAACGTACATCACTCACACAGATGTCTGTTTCATGTTATGATGTGCAAATCTGCAATTCTCTTACAACACTTTACTGTCAGTTGTTAATAAACATTTAGTAATCGAAGGTGTAGATGGCTTATGTAAATCCACTTTGTTGACGTACGTGTGCTTACTGTTGCTCTACTGTTTGCTATAAACAATTAAACGTGTTTTTACAGCAAAATCACAATATACTATAACTTTACTGTCTAGTCTTTGCACCTAAATATACAGTTTAGTAAGTCAGCAAATACGATTTTAACACAAGGAACCGTGTTCTGGTTTGTAATACTCACATTTGTAAACACCCTTGTCACGGTTCTCAATCACGTTCGATGATGACGTGTTGCTCTCCCGTGGACTCCTGGGATAGAAAAGTGTCCTTTGGATGCACACTCCAGAATCTGGGCTGAAGCAGCAGGACATCCGGGGATTTCTCGCCTACTCTTTTAGGTTTCGAACGTACTTCTTTCTTCACGTACTCTTTTTTCCTACTATATAGTAGGTAAGTAGGCATATTAGAACGCAAATTAAGTATACGTACGTCCAAATCTCGCGATAATGAGTGCACTCGCCTACTAATTCTCGCCTACTCTTTTATGAATACTGAAGATTCAAACTGCCGTCAGGCAGTGAAGCCACCGGAAGTGTTCGATCCGCCATCTTACTATTCCCTACCGGCAGAGAGCACCATTGACTCACAGCCAAACCGCTGACCTAAAATCACCCGATTTTAAGCGTATCAGTCACACAGGACTAGTTTTTATTATATGTGTATGTAAATTCATTTTTACTTAATTTTATCTGCAGTGTTTATCGTCTTTTCGAGCAGGATAAGCGATGTTTGGAAATCGTTCAGGTGGGTGTGTCAGCTGCACACTTGACACAGTTAACTGATCAAACACAAAATATATTTCTTAATGTAAGGAATTATGCAGGAAATAGTAAACATGAACATATATCTGGAATTAGTATCTGACCTTGATTCGAATATACAATAAATAATACAGTATAAGCCTGTTATATTGCTCTATGTTGTATTGAAATTCAAATCTGGGAAATAAAGCTTTATGTCTTTAAATCCATACAAATTGTAATTAGTCAGCGTTATTTCTCCAAGTTATGATGTGTATATTTTAATGTCCCTAAGTAAGCAACATCTATTTCAAACTCTTAAAGATCGTGCAAATTATATTAAGTGCCTTAAATTACATTTATCTTACTATAAAACCACCTGATTTTGCTCAATTTCGTCAATGAAAATCTGAAACAAATTCAGCCACATCTCTATTCAAACACAGCTGTTCCGTTTATAAATGAACGTGCGTTTTAAAACGAATCTGAGTCATTGATTCAATTACACATTCGTAAAGAGTTGCGAATGATTCAGTGATAAAATCAGTGACTTTACGCCATCTGCTGACAGTTTTAGTTTCATTTTTAAAGTTTCATTTTCATTTTATCTTTTTAGTTATTTAAATCATTTGATATTACTATATTCAAAATGTTACATTTAACATTATTAACGTTTATTATTAACATTTATCTCAAAATGAATGTTATGTAGGCTGAATTAACAAACGTTTAAATCATTACCTGCCTCAAAATTATGTTAACGAAATCATTGTTGCAACATGCATTTAGCCTATAACGTTAGGAATAAAAACACTAAGAAAACAGCATAAACAATTAACTGTACAAGGCAAATTATATGTATACAAAGCATAAATCTTTTCAGAATTAGCATTTGTCATTTGTAAACGGTGAACGTCCGATGTTTATCATGTTCCTCTGCTGTTGCTCCTGTAATGTATGAACGTAACGTTTTAATAAGCAGAGGGAATTCCCGACATTAAACAAATAACCGTTTACATGTTTAGGACGTTTGCATTGTGAAAATGTACAGTGAGACGTCAGATATGAAAACGCCGACTTGTTAGGTGACATTTTCTCATTAAAGTCGTATTATTTCCTATTCATTCAATAGAATGTTTGCGAATACTAGGGAATAACAATATGGCGGCGCAGTGGCTTCACTTCTATGACGTCATGAGCTATCCAGTTCTCTATTATAGATCAGTGGTCAGTACCCGATCCGTACCGGAAACACGATCTCCTTTTCTTTGTGTTCACCTCCTGGCTACTGTAAAATTCAGAATTTGAGTGACAAATAATGTTGTAGAAAATATATATATATATATATATTACTGTTGACTTAATACTAATTAATCTTAATAATAGTATAATTAGTGATATAAATACACGTTTATAAAGTATATCAATTAAATTATACTGATTAAATTGCGTAATTGATTAAATTGTCACAATAAAATTAATTAAATAAAATTGAATATATATATAAAATTTAAAGTTTACATTTGCCAGACCCCATTTGGGTAATCCTGATGTGTATATAAATGTTTTAGTTTATAAAGATATGTTCTACTTAATTCAGCATGCTTTATAAAAATGTCTGCATTTAGGAAACACACAAGACACTTATTTATTCATTCAATTTATTTATTCATAAATGAATTAATTCCTTCCATCGTTCATTCATGTTCTACTTAACTGTTCTACTTATTTCAGCATACTTTAACAAATGTCATCTGAAAAAAAAACTCAACATTCATTTATTTACTCAATGAATTCACTGCTTCCATTCTTCATTAATTCATTCCTTCCCTCCCTCAGTCTTTCTCTCTCACCCACTCATTCGTCTACTACAATTTCTGACTGAGGAACATGGCATTGACCTTCAGGCCTTGTTCATCGACACAGTATGACAAAAATGTTTCCATGTCACATTGAGACTGAAATATAAACAAAAAGGCATCCTTTGCCTTCCTGAACACATTTTGTTGATCTTCACTGTTCATCTGTAGAAAATCAGGCTCTGTCACCTCTCCACAGAATAAGTCTCTGTGATCGTTTCCCCAGGACCAAGCTTTATGCAGGTCTCTTACAATGGTTGGCTGTTGCACCTGATGAAGAGTGTTATACTGGTGAACAATATAATATAATATAAATAATGGCACAAACAAATTAAACTATTTATCCAGCTTGCATTGCAACTGCTTGATTTATGACCACTAAAATCATTTACTTTATCAGTGTCCTCTTCAACCACAACTCTTCTGCTGGTTGACTGTCTGGTGGTGGATTTTGACACTCTAAAACAGGCTCAGGGGTTCCTTGAAGGAGCTAGGATGAGTCTTCTGTCCAGTGAGCAAATCTCTGTCCATGCCTTAGTAAAATATGTAAATGTATACACTCTATTTGTGACCCTGAACCACAAAACCAGTCATAAGGGTCAATTTTTCAAAATTGAGATGTATACATCATCTGAAAGCTGAATAAATACACTTTCCACTGATGTATGGTTTGTTAGGATAGAACAATATTTGGTCGAGATACAACTATTTTAATATCTGGAATTTGAGGGTACAAAAAAAAAAATATTGAGAAAATCACCTTTAAAGTTGTCCAAATAAAGTTCTTAATGTATAATACTAGTCAAAAATTAAGTTTGATATACTTACAGTAGGGATTTTACAAAATATCTTCATGGAACATGATCTTTACTTAATTTCCTAATGATTTTTGCCATAAAAGAAAAATCAATAATTTTGACCCATACAATGTATTGTTGGCTATTGCTACAAATAAACCCCAGCGACTTAAGACTGGTTTTGTGGTCCAGGGTCACATTTGTATAACACCTTTCTAGTATCATCTTGCCAACAGTGACTTAATACAGTTGAGATACTGAAATTCTATCTGTAGAGTCTGTCATACCCTTCTAGGCAAAACCTCTCCATCAACTGAATGCACCACCACTGGCGAATTCCAAGAACCAATGGCACATCTTCCTAAAAGAGTGCAAAACCCATACACACAATTACACATAACAGTAGTTTTATGGTATACTTGTGAGAAAATCTCTCTTACCTCTGTGAATGTTAATGGACAGGATGTACAGGTACTGAGAGCATACTGTGAAATACAAATAACACTGTAAGACTTTGATTTTATTATTTAACAGCTTTGACAAATCAAACATTCTTACCATCAGCATTTAAATGCCACAGGAATTCCCTGCACACTGTTGAGGAAAACACTGGAAAAGGTGCATCCACAGTTAGTTTTAAAAACAACTGCTAACTTGTTTAAACATGTATATAAAAAAAATTTGAATGAATGTTTTTTTTTTACTACATTTGAGATATACATATCTGACATACCAACTGAAAGGGCTGAGACTAAAGAGAAAAAAAAAAACCTCACATACCCACACACATAAATATAAACATACACATGGTCACTTTGTCTTTTGTTGACTTAACAGTTAAAACTGAGTGCTGTGGTGGAGACCAATAAGTTTATATAACATTTATATTTTTAAATATATATTTATTACATATTTATGAAATTGTATTATATATATATATATATATATATATATATATATATATATTATATGCCAAGATTAAAATTGCAAATATATATTAAATTTGATTTAAGAATCTCTGTAGGATCCAAATCCCAGTCCTCTCGCCCCTCACTCTGCGTATTTCTTATGTATCTCTTATGACATACCACGTTTGTTCTATTGGACCGTAAGCACCCTGTGAAGTGGACATCACCAGATATTTCACCATGATTCCAGATATATGTTCCATTCAAAGTCCATTAGAGTGTGCAAGACATGAATTAAAATTGCATTCATTTACAGAGGTATATTGTGTCACACTTCACACTTCTCTAGTAAGTTTTGTCTGTTTGTAAAGATCAGGAACCGCTGCTATAAGACCCTCTAATGGCAGTAACCATAAAAATCCAATTGAAGTATTTTACGGAAATAAAATATTTATATTTATCGGAGGAGAGGATGAAGTTTAAATTAGCATTGCACAATTTCATCACTTTAAACATACCTCAAGGTCTCTTCCTCATTTTCAGTCCAGGCTCCTGGGTCAATAAAAGTTTCAATGTGTCTGGAATTCCAAAGAAAACACAAAATACATGTGTAATTAAATCATCTGTTCTGTACCCTGAGATTGAGGCTCTTTGATGAACTTTTGAAGCCTGAGAACAAAGCCTCTTATACGAACTTGAAGTCTGAACAGGGCTCCTTTTGGAAGTTGTAACCAAATAACACGCCTGAAACAAGGCCAGTAAATGAATTATCTCAACCTAAATATGGTTCTGTAAGTCTCATCTCCAAAACCATCAGGGTGAAGAGAATCAAGAAAAAGCATCTCCCGCTTAGCTACAAACAAAGCCTGCAATCAATGGATATTTTGTTAATATCCACGAAAACCTAACCCCACCTGTTGAATTTAAACATAATACAGCTAGAAAGATTATAAAAAGAAACTCAACAAGTCAAGTCAAGTCACCTTTATTTATATACCGCCTTTAACAATACAGAATTGTGACAAGGCGGCTGTACAGTATTAAATAGGAAACAGTACATCAACAATGCCAAAGGCAACATTAAACACTCACATTATAGGTAAAGGTAGTTAATCAAAAACAATAAAATAAAATTCAATATTGTGTTAAGAGAAAGTGTCCCCAACTAAGCAAGCCAGAGGCGACAGCGGCAAGGAACCAAAACTCCATCGGTGACAAATGGAGAAAAAAACCTTGGGAGAAACCAGGCTCAGTCGGGGGGCCAGTTCTCCTCTGGCCAAAGTTCCCGTGGTCTTGTGCCGACAGCCGTCTAGGTGATGTGGTCTTCACTGTGGATCCGTCTCTGGGGCTCATCTAGTCAATGTGGTCTCCACTGACATTCAGGGCTGTAGAGGTCGTCTCTAGGTGCTGATCCACCATCTGGACTGGGTACGGACTGGATCCGGGGGACTGCAGTGACCATCTGATCTGGATACGGACTGGATCTGGTGGTTAATGTGACCTCGGAATAAGAGAGAAACAGACTAATATTAGCGTAGGTGCCATTCTTCTGACGATGCACTGAGTACATCGGGTGTTATGGGAAGTGTTCCCGGTTCCGGTTGACCTAATTAGTTCAGCCTAACAATCCTTTAATGGATTTGAATTATAAGAATGTGGATTTGTTATGTGTAAGCAAGGTTAAAGAGATGTGTCTTTAATCTAGATTTAAACTGACAGAGTGTGTCTGCGTCCCGAACATTGTAGGGTAGATTGTTCCAGAGTTTGGGCGCTAGATAAGAAAATGATCTGCCGCCCGCGGTTGATTTTGATATTCTCGGTATTATCAAATTGCCAGAGTTTTGAGAACGCAGCGGACGTGAGGGACTATAATGCGATAAGAGCTCACTCAGGTACTGAGGAGCTAAACCATTCAGGGCTTTATATAGCAGGATTTTAAAATCTATACGATGTTTAATAGGGAGCCAGTGCAGTGTAGACAGAACCGGGCTAATATGATCATACTTTTTGGTTCTAGTAAGAACTCTAGCTGCTGCATTTTGGACCAGCTGGAGTTTGTTTATTAAGCGAGCAGAACAACCACCCAATAAAGCATTACAATAATCTAACCGTGAGGTCATAAACGCATGAATTAATGTTTCAGCATTTGACATTGAGAGCATAGGTCGTAGTTTAGATATATTTTTGAGATGGAAAAAAGCAGTTTTGCAAATACTAGAGATGTGGTTTTCAAAGGAAAGATTGCCATCAAATAGCACACCTAGGTTCCTAACTGATGACAAAGAATTAACAGAACAGCCATCAAGTATTAGACAGTGTTGTAGGTTATTACACGCTGAGGTTTTAGGCCCAATAACTAACACCTCTGTTTTTTCAGAATTTAGCAGTAAGAAATTACTTGTCATCCAATTTTTTAACTCAACTACACAATCCATTAGTTTTTTAAATTGGTACATTTCGCCAGGCCGCGAAGAAATATAGAGCTGGGTATCATCAGCATAGCAGTGAAAGCTAACACCATATTTCCTGATGATATCACCCAACGGTAACATGTAAAGTGTAAAGAGTAACGGCCCTAGTACTGAGCCTTGTGGAACTCCATACTGCACTTGTGAACGATATGATACCTCATCATTTACTGCCACGAATTGATGGCGGTCAGATAGATACGATTTGAACACAGAGCAGATAGTGATCAGCTTCATCCGCCTGCCTGCTCCAAGCTGGAAATAGTATGACATCCTTGGACCTCACGTTTTCCTAATAGTATTGTGACAAAATAATATGCATACACAAAAAAAACAAAAACATTTGTGCCTGTTCCCACTAGAGCTCTTTCTCTGTTGATGAGTACATGACAGCAAAAAATAAAAAAAATATTCAGGCATACAATGTATTGGGTCCACATCTTTTTCTTTCCAGGTGGGAACAGCACAGAGGTCCACAATGTGAACATTTTTTCCCTTGTGTAAAGAACATAAGTTATTAAACATGCATACTTCTAAATAAATACTTTTAAAAGAAGATATAATAGTATAAAATACATGTCTTTGCGCAGCTTCTTCCACAATCCTGAAACAGGCATTTCCGATCTGAAATTAATTGCAGAACAATTACATTCCTGTGAAAGCTGCCATACGTAATATTATGCATTATCTAGAAATTTGTTTTTTAGTACAGTAAATTAACCCTTTAACTGTCACTCCCATTTTTGAACATAGACTTGAAAATGCACTTTCCAATGCACTTTCCATTCATGAACAAAAACATTTTTAATATAATTTTTATATGTGTTTTCCATGGTAATGCAATGTCTGATTTTAAAATGGTTTTCAAAGGATGAATTTTGAGAATTTAGGTTTACAATGACATACTTTCTTATGATTTCTAAAGCATGATATGGAAAAAAAAGGCAATGAAGAAAATTGTTTTGTGACAAAGGTCAGGACTTCTGTTAGGATTTAGATTTTTGAGATGCACTCGTCATAAAATAATCCATTACTTTTTGTACATAATTTGTAACACAAAACATTGGTATAATATCTATTTAGGAGTCTTAGACCAGACCTGGGCCAACTCTGCCCTGGAGGGCTGGTGTCCCTGCAGAGTTTAGCTCCAACTCTGATTAAACACACCTGAACAAGCTAATCAGTGTCTTCAGGTTTACTAGAAAGATACAAACAGGTGAGTTTTATCAGGGTTGGAGCTGAACTGTTTGGGGACACCGGCCTTCCAGGACCGAGTTTGCCCAGGCCTGTGTTAGACCATTCCAACGCTATATAGTTTGTCATGATTAAATCAGGATTTATTTGTAATATGGTGAAGTAAACTTAGACGTCCCACTGAGGGGATGGGTGACAGTTAAAAGGTTAAGACACTAAACATACACACATTAGATTCCATGCACTGGCTTAATCCCAGGCTCCAGAAGTCTCTCGTGTGAGGCAAATTTGGCCTTGCTTAATGATCAGTTCTTCTGATGGCCGATTTTTGTCCAACACATACTTTAACTGAAAATAAAGAATGTTTCACAGATTAAATAATGGTTATCATTTAAATAAGCGAAGTGTCACAAAAAAAAACAAAACAACAACATACACAATACTTACCAGTCCATCTTGAACAGGGCCCAAACCCTTCTCCCATCTTGCACGTGAACAAGCGTTTGGATGCTCTACCTGCCATTTGAATGCGGAGTAGCAGTGGTCCTGGAGAAACATCCTTTCAGCTGGTCCACCTGATGATACACAAATATCATATGCACAGGGCATTCTTTAGAACTTCCACATATAGATAAGCCAGATCAAAAACTTCCAGTATTACATAATTTGATGTCATGGTATACAGGTAGAAACTCTTAGGCAGAGCCTCACAGAAACCTCTCCTTCCAGAAACAAAATAATTGCAATCACAGCAACTAAAGACTGTGGCATTAGTTTACATCTTTATGTTATTTAACAACATTTAATACATAATTTTATATGCTGAACCTGGTAATCCCAGAAGAGTACCTACACACGTAATTGTACATTTAAATGCTGACAACAAGAGACTATCGTAACTAATGTTCGCTAGCTAGCAATGTCATCTCGTAAACAACACTGTAATGGTATTCTCGATAATCGATAACTTACCTTCATAGTCATGAACACATTTTAAACATTTATGATTTATATATTTTAAAGTCTTTATTTCTCAAATCTTCAGCTGTGAAATGAAATTTCACTTTTCATTCATGAAGATGACATTAAAAAAGTGCCAAAAATGTGTCTCCCAAAAAACTTAAGACTTTTAAAGATGAAAATGACGTGAAATTAGCATTATATCCAGGAAATGACAGAAGATGATCACTCATTAGCTCATTTGTCATTTCAGCTGCCTAGTTTTTTTTTTTTTTTACTTCTTGTTTTAGGATTCATTTTTAAGAAAACTATTATAAGATTTTTTAGTTATTTTACTGTAGTTGAGTAAGCCTATAGCAAGTGCAGGAAATCAGAAAGTCTCATGATTTTTTTATAAAATAAATAAGACATGAATATCCTTTTTTTTTAATTTATTGAAATCCTTAACTAGTTAACAACAAATTAAGTTCTTTATTAATGGTATACAATTAAATACTACATAACTACATTTGAAAAGTTTTATCTTTAACTGTAGAAGCTGCTCAATCTATTCGGCCAACACAAACTTTTTGCTGCTGTAGTTTTGTTACTCTGAATTTACTCTGAATCACTTAATGCTGTTTTGACATTAGCTTCTCAAATGTTTTGTTTCAACCATTGCTAGTCATCACGGTCAGTCATAAAGATTTGCAGAACATTGCAATTTACACTCATGTTTGTCATTCCTCAGAAAAGTATGTGGACATTTGGTCCTCACATACAAATAAAAATTTTCTTCTGATTGTTAATGGACTACATACATGTAGACCAGGTCCAAACTCCGGTCCTGGAGGGCCACAGCCCTGCAGAGTTTAGATTCAACCTTAATTAAACACACCTGATCCAACTAATCAAGTCCTTCAGGCTTAACTGAAAACTGCACAGTATGTGTGTTGGAGCAGGGTTGGAACAAAACTCTGTAGGGCTGCTGAGTTTGACACCCCTGATGTAGACCATTAGTAACAACAGGAATTACAAAAGAAATATACAATATTTCTGAATCTAGCATTTAATTTCAAACTGTTCTATACAGATTTTATCAAACACTTACTTTTCAATCTGTAGTATGTCCTCAGTCTTGACACATTGGCCTTCTGACAAGTTGACCCTTTCACCCCCTTGGAAGAGATACTGACTACAGTATATGGTCCTTGGTGCTGACTTGTAAATGTGTCTCCTGTTCGTCGTCTCTTGGGATCCCGTGAGAGCAGAACATCATCTCCGGCCTGAACTGAACATACTCGCACAAAGTTGCGCTTGCGATTTTGGAATGTCTTTTGTTGCATGCTGTGTGCTTTCTTTATGTTGTGAAGAACCTACAAATAAAGAACAGTACATTCATGACCTCTGGCAGACGTGGGTGTCGATGGAAGAGGAGGTGTCAAGTGGAGTACTGATCACATAGGAAGCGTCCCATTAACTAATATATTTGTATTAAAGGGAAAAACTCCACTCTTTACATTAAATAAATTCACCAATTCAGTTTTACCACTGACAACTAAGTAAGCATGCACTGTAAAAAATGTCTGTGAAAACTACAGTAAAAAACTGTAAAGCAGCAACAGTAAAAGACTATTTAAACCAAAACAGCATGTCACTGTATTACATACATTAAATTACCGTAATTTAAGAAACAGTACATATCTTACATTTTTACTTTCTTAAAATGCAAAAAACACAAATTGTTACAGTGAAAATATTAATTTTGGCTAAAATAAATGAAAAACTACCGTAACTTCTCAAGCAAGTAATCCCCCTAAAATCAACGGTATAATTCTGTGTAAAAACACATTTTGTTGATGTGTACTATAGAATTTACAACATAAAACCTTCAAAAATTCTACAAATACATACCTTAAATTCTACTGTAGCAAGATGTTAAACATATGGTACATGGTTGTTAAATAAGTCTATTTTAAAGGGATAGTTCACCCAAAAATGAAAATTCCAAACCCGTAAGATTTCGTTCATCTTTGGAACACAAATTAAGATAGACAGCAATGGTCTTTACACCATAATTACACAATTAAATCCAAAATATCTTAATTTCTGTTCCGAAGATGACATAATTTTAATTTTTTTGGTGAACTATACCTTTAATTTAAAAAAATTAAAATATTATGTAATTGACTGTACTTTTGTGCATTTTTCTTTTGAATATGGATCAAATCTGATAGTTAAAATGCAACGAAAAACAAAATGGCTGTCTTGAAAAAAGTCAAGAGATAATTTTAAGAATACAAATATATTGAGCTTTATGTAATCATATTGTAAAAATATTTGATTTTCCATATTATTTTTTAATTGTCACTATAGGCTATGAAATAAAATCAGATAGAATAAGCTAAATTAAAAAAGCACAAGACATAACAAAAACTTGCCCATTCTAAAAGAAAATGATGAAAATGTGTTTTATTATTTATCCTTTATTATTCATGATAGCATGTTTTAAAAATCCTATTAAAAATACCCTTTAAAAGTAAATTATTGAAAACTGTGTAGTAGCCTATTATTCATGATCTAAGCCTATTTTTTTTTTTTAATTAATAAATACCTATCTAACCTATCATAAAACTGTGAAACACTGAGAAACATTTATCAAAATCATGAACAAACATGAAGACAGAAAAAACAAGAAGAAGAAGACGGCTTTCAGTCCCGACTTCTGACATCATGAGAACTGCACAGCGCGATCTGCATGCAGTACAAGTGGTGAGTACTATAATGCCTTTATTTATTTATTTTATTTAGGGTAACTTGCAAAATGTGAAGGTGAGGGGAAAGGAAAGGCATTGTCGTGCACTGCTGCCGCATGGTACATGTGTATCTGTTTAGTATAACGTAGCTAACTCGCTAATTTAAAAGGTGCCTGAAAAAGAGACTCATGCTCTGCTAATGTGAAGTGAACTTTTGACGTCGTCTTTTCAAAGTGCATCTTCTTTTAACCCATTTCTGGGCTTATTTAAAAAACCGTCTTGTAGACGCGATGTTGTGTTGCAATTTCTGTGGCAAGTCGGTCAAATCATTGAGGGGGTAACTGAAGTTATGTACTACACTGCAAACTTCACCGAAATGAACCACGTTGTTTATTTAAGTGCTTTGCAGCCGATTGCAAACAGACTTTCTGTACATATGCATCATTTAAGGCTCATTTTTACAGAAAACATCACGTTAATGCGCCTGTTAACATTACTGTCGGGACAGCTGTTAACATTACCGCTATTAAATGTGCAGTGGCGTTATGTGATCGACGGTGTGAAGATGCTAAATCTCTAATAGCACACTTGAAAGACCATATTGTGGAAGGACGTGTGGTGAGTTGTCCAGTAAGTGGATGCACAAATGTTTTTAAGGTTAAATCTTCCTTTACCTCCCACATGTCACGGAAACACAGAGATTTTACAGAAAGCAGAATCAGTGACTTGTACAGAGACCCATCGGCTAATCAGTCATCATCACAATCTGTTCTAAGTGAATTAACGTTACATGACACTGGCCCTGAATTTGTAGAAACAAGTACAGATTTAAGTGATATGGACACATCAGACGATTTCAACGATCTTTTTCTTAAAAATGTTTGCTTATTTTATTTAAAACTGCAGGGGCAGTTCTTAGTGCCCGATTCAACCACACAGAACATTGTTGAGGAGATGTAAAATATACACGAGTTGAGTCAGACATATACTTTAAGTAAACTTACTTCACAGCTAAAGAATGAAACGTCCTTATCAGATGATGAGATCACCAAAATTTGTCAGTCTGTCAGGGAATCCGATCTGTTTTCTTCATGTCATACAGGCCCAATGAGGACTGCACACTCAAGAACTCAGTGTTTCAAAAAAAATGTTCAATTATGTGGAACCCAGGAAAGTATTTCTAGGAAGGGATGAGAACAGAAAAGATAGGTTTGCCTATTATGTGCCTGTCAGAGAGACTTTAAAATGCTTATTACAGTCTGATATGTGGCAGAATTGTGTGTCAGAGGAGCACTCTGCTGACCCTCCATCAGATGTTTTAACTGATGTTAATGATGGTCAGATGTTCAAATCAAATGACTTTTTTGTTCAGAATCCATCAGGTTTAAAGCTAGTACTGTACCAGGATGCATTCGAAGTCGTTAACCCTTTAGGCTCTGCAAAGACAAGACATAAAGTATTAGCTGTTTATTTATCTGTTGCTAATTTGCCACTTCATGTACGATCAGACACAAACCACATGTCACTTGTTTCATTGTGCAGAGAGAAAGATTTTAAAGAATTTGGTCACGCTAAGGTGTTCTCTGATTTACTAGCAGACTTGAAGGAATTGGAGGAGAATGGAATTGCAGTATCAGATGAAACCATAGTCAAAGGAACATTGTATTGCATTGCTGGTGATAATTTAGGATCCCACTGTATTGGTGGGTTCTCAGAAAATTTCAGCCGTGCAGAACATTTCTGTAGATATTGTCTAATAACCCGATCTGAATTTCAGGGTGATGATCCTAATCTATGTGGACCGGCCCGCACCATTGAAAATTACAACTCAGCAATTGACCGCATCCAGACAGAAAATACACAAGACGTCGAAGGAGTAAAATTCAGGTCAGTATTCAATTCTTTGAAATACTTTAATGTGTGTCAGCCAGGTCTGCCACCTTGTGTAGGACATGACATCTTTGAGGGTGTTTTGTCTTATGATGTTGCACTGTATCTGAAGTATTTCATTAAAAAAAAAGCCTGGTTCACATACTCCACTCTAAATAGGCGCATTAAACAGTTCAAATACTGTGCCTCTGATGCCTCTGCTAAGCCATGTGAGGTCAACCCTCAAGCAGCTAAACTCTCAGGAAATGCAATACAGAACTGGAATTTTTTAAGACTGCTGCCTCTCATAATTGGTGACCAAGTGAAAGATGCAGCAAATGATGTGTGGCAGCTGACTCTGCAGCTGAAAGACATTGTTGACATGGTATGTGCTCAGAAAATCTCCGTCCCTCAGATTGCATATCTTGATGTCCTTATTCAAGAATATTTAGACTCCAGAAAATCAATATTCCCAGAAACGAACCTGCGACCAAAGCACCATTATTTACGCCATTATCCAGCATTGACCCTGAAATTTGGCCCCTTGATCAGATTGTGGACTATTCGCTTCGAAAGTAAGCATAGTTATTTCAAAAGATGTGCGAGGAATTTGAGGAATTTCAAAAACCTCTGTCTTACTCTGTCTAACAGACATCAGATGTTGCAGGCTTATCTTTCAGCTGGCTCCATGGGACAGGGTGTCTTGCAAATAAAGGTGGTTGTCCTTTTTACTCGGCACTGTACAGTAAAGCAATTCAAGATGCAGTCAGACAATATGGCTTCTGTGATACTGACACAAAGGTCACAGTAGAAATGTTGTACAAAGGAACAACATACAAGAAAGGACAGTTCCTTGTCACAGGGGAAACTGACTCTGGAGTGGAGTTTGGTGAACTTGTGCTCATTTTGATAAAAAACGATGCTGTTTATCTTTTGGTGTCAATGTACACCGCAGAATTCCTTCCTCAGTACCATGTTTACTCAGTGAGGAAAGACAACGAAAGAATGCAGTGTCTGAACATCTGTGACATGATTGATTTCTATCCATTGGCCGCTTACATGAAGGATGGACAACAACTGGTTCCAAAAAAACACAGTGTTTTGTCACACTAATAAATGTCTAGGACTGTCAATTTTGTTAGTTAAGTGTTTTTTTTTGTCCTTTTTTTCTTACTCAGAATGGATGACATAGAACCAAGCAACATAAGCAGTGTCATTACTAATGTGTTACCAGACCTCCCAACCTCTATTCTAAATATTGTATTGGAGACACTACAGTCTTTAGGTGTGGGAACCACTGAGGATTTACAGTATATTCAGGAAGCTGATCTGCTCACAGTACTGAGACCAATTCAAGCTAGAAAATTGTTGGCTGCCTGGAAACAATCCAGTAAGTACATTATGCAGAAAGTTACTTTAACGTATAACTTAAAATAAATGTATTTTCTTACAATTGAATTTTAATTTATTTTACAGCAGAGACAACAGAATTCCATAGTCAGTCAACATTTACCTCTCCAGTGTCTTCAGCATGCTCCTCAGTGTCTCTGTCTTCCTCATCCACACCCTCACCCTCACCCAGACACCTGATTGCTACTGCAGATTGGTTTGACAGCTTCCAGATTCCATGGGAGAAGCTTCCCGAAGCCTTGATGCAGTGTTTGGAGAGAGGGAAAAGGCCGAGCTCAAAGTTACGTAGAGAACTGATCCGGATTGTCGTTTCTGAAATGATGCATGCCTGTGCTTCTCCTGGTAAACAAGCCTCCACAGAGGTTGCAAAGAAAATGGTAGCGAAGTATCCACAGTCACTGCAAGATGTTATAGAAGGTGATGTGGTAGGAACAGGATATCACTCACTGGTCAAACAGCTGCAAGCCCGAATTGAAAATGTAAAGCGGTCTTCAGTACCAAGGATATTGAAGCGCAGACGGGGGTCAGATGAGTTTGATACAGATGAAATCACAGCTGAACAAAGGGCAGCTGTTCAGGACACATATGGCTGCATAAATTGGGACATGGAATTTATGCCAGTGAGCGAGACACTGGAAAGCCAACAGGAAAAAAAAGACAAAATGAAGGTGCTCAGTGAACAGGCAACCTTCAGTACAGAGGAAGTAAAACCTCTTTTGAAGTGCACTGTCACGAATCTGGTCGGTGTCCCGTTGTCCACTCACCACCAGATGTCACTCTCACCTCACCTACACACTCTGACTGTTGCACCACACTCTGGACTGCATCTCCCATCCTCCACCGCACTGATTGCATCAGCCCCCGTGACAAATCAGGCGTTCGATAAAAGCGCCGATCCTCCCAGTGCACCTTACGGATTGTTAGATTGAATTGTTGTTTTGTTAGCTTTCCTGGTTTCTGGTTCCCGTGTTTTTTGACTCTCGCCTGCTCTATCGTTTACGTCTGTCTAGCCGCCTGCCTTTGATTTTCGCTGTTGTCTTCTGGATTATTCTCTCCGTCTGCCTGTGTCATTCCTGTTTGCTCCCGTCTCGACCTTGCCTGTACGACCATGTCTTTGTCTCATCCAAATAAAAGCTCGCATATGGATCCGCTCGTCTCTCGTCCCTCACTCCGTGTAACAGAACAATCCGTCACCACAGGATCCAGCAGCTTCACCCCCGGACAATCTTCCGATATGGACACCGACAGAACCCTATACAGAATCAAACAGAGATCACGCACACTGGAACAATACACCCGTGAGTTTCTCTCCATCTCAAATTACTCCACCCTCCCGGACTGTATAAAGATTGAAATGTTCTGTGATGGCGTGAACGAGCCGTTAAAGGCGAGACTGAGACGCGAGGGTCCGCGCTCTTCGCTTGTGGCTTTCATGAACTTTGCGTTTATGTGTGTGGGTTCGCCGTGCACCGTGGGGGTCGCAGAGAGGGAATGCGACAACGCGGTAATGGCGACCGCGCGTCCCACCCGCAGATTGGCGGTCATGCCGGAGCACGATCCCACAAACACGTTTGCCGCCTGGATAGCTCGTGAAATGGCGGCCGTGCAGGAACGCGCTCAAGCAATGGCGATGGCTGCGGAGAGCGCTCAACTAATCGCGGCGACAACTGCGCCCGTTCACAAGATGGCGGCCGCGTCGGAGCGCGTTCATGGTAAAGCAGCGACAACAGAGCCTGTGCACAAAATGGCGGCGACTGCGGTGCCCGTTTCCAAGTCAAGTCAAGTTGCAGCTGCATTTCCTGAGTCAAGTCGAGTTCCCAAGTCAAGTCAAGTTGCAGCTGTGTCTCCTGAGTCAAGTCAAGTTTCCAAGCAAAGTCAAGCTACAGCCGCTGTTCCAGTGTCAAGTCAAGCTACGGTCGTCGTTCCTGTGTCAAGTCAGGTCAGAGCTATTGCACCTGTCTCAAGTCAAGTTACAGCCATTTTTCCTGAGCCAAGCACTGTCAAAATGGCCGTCACGCCAGAACCACTGCACAAGATGGCCGCCACGCCAGAGCCATTGCACAAGATGGCTGCCGTCTCCAAGCAACAGCACAAGATGGTCACCGTCTCCAAGCAACTACACAAGATGGCCGCCGTCTCCAGGCCACTCCACAATATGGCCACCATCCGGACGCCACCTGTGGTCATGATGGCCCACGTGCTGGACACTCCTCTAGTGACGGTATGGGCAGCAAAAATGGCGCTCCTTAATGCCACGGCGGCTACCCCAGAGTCCGGTCAAGACACAGAGTCAAGCCAGGTCACAGCTGTGCCCCACGAGTCAAGCCATGTTGTTCCTGAGTCAAGTCACGCTACAGCTGTTGTTCCTGAGTCAAGCCATGTTGTTCAGGAGCCAAGTCCCATTACAACGGATCTCTGTGAGCCAAGCCAAGCTGCTGCTGTTCTTCCAAAGCCAAGTCAAACTTCAGCCACTGCTCCAGAGTCAAGTCAAACCAAAGCTGCTATTCTCCAAGAGTCAAGCCAAGACACAGCTGTTGTTCTCCACGAGTCAAGCCAAGTCACAGCTGTTCCTCACGAGTTAAGTCACATTACAGCTGGTTGTTCCAAATCGTGTCAAGTTACGGCTGATCTTCATGAGTCAAATCAAGTCACTGCTGATCTCCAAGAGTCAAGCCAGTTCACTACTGCTCTTCACAAGCCAGGTCAAGCCACAACCAATCTTCACGAATCAAGTCAAGTCACAGCCAGTCTCCACGAACCAAGTCAAACCACAGCTGATCTTCATGAGCCAAGTGAAGTTATTGCTGCTGTTCCAGAGTCAAGTCACGTCTCGTCTGACCGCCCAGAGTCAAGTCACGTCTCGTCTGACCGCCCAGAGTCAAGTCACGTCTCGTCTGACCGCCCAGAGTCAAGTCGCCGTCACGTCCTGACGTAGCTCAAGTCACGTCACGCGTCTGACCGCCCAGACTCAAGTCACATCTCGTCTGACCTCCCAGAGCCCCGTCATGTCTTGGCTGACATCCCAAGTTCACGGCCTACTATGATGGTCAGCGTGCTGGACCCACCACAAGGGTCAGTGAGGGCAGTGAACATCTCAGCGGCACCAACATCGCTAAGATCCGTCATCAAAGAGGTCCTGCCACCCGCCACTGCTCTTCCCTTAGTGGCGGTTGCCATTTGGTGTGTGTGGGCTGCACACTGTGCTCCTGAGGTCTCGCCTGATCACAAGTCTGCGTCAGAGCCCCCGTCTGGTCTCAAGTCAGCTCCAGAGCCCCCGTCTGGTCTCAAGTCAGCTCCAGAGCCCCCGTCTGGTCTCAAGTCTGCTCCAGAGTCCCTCTCTGATCTCAAGCCTGCTGCAGAGCTCTCGTCTGGTCTCCAGCCAGCTCCAGAACTCCCCTCTGATCTCAAGCCTGCTGCAGAGCTTTCGTCTGGTCTCCAGCCTGACCCAGAGCTCCCCTCTGATCACATGCCTGCTTCAGAGGTCCCGTCTGGTCTCAAGTCTGCTCCAGAGGCCTTCCCCATCGGAGAAGCTGCGCCAATGCCTCCAGAGGTGTCGGCGCCGGCCGTAGAACCTCTTATGGAGGGGGCGTTAACTGCTAAACTCTCTGCTTCTCCCTTTTTTCTGTCTGCATCCTCTGTCACTGTTCTCCCCAGGTCCCCGTCCAAGACGCAGCCTCCTGTTCCGCCCCGGAGGGCTGTTGCGCCTCCTGTTCCACCCCGGAGGGCTGTTCCGCCTCCTGTTCCGCCCCGAAGGGCTGCCCCGCCTCCTGTTCCGCCCCGGAGGGCTGCGGTACCTCCTGCTCCGCCTCCTGTTCCGCCCCGGAGGGCTGCTGCGCCTTCTCCCCCTACTCTGTCTGCCTCCTCTGTCCCTGCTTTCCCCAGGTCCCAGACCGTGACGCAGATTCCTGTTTCTCCCTGGAGGGCTGCTCCGCCTCTTGCTCTGCCTCCTGTTCCGCCCTGGAGGACAGCCCTGCCTCCTGTTCCGCCTTGGAGGGCTCTGGCGTTGCCTGTCCCGCCTCCGGTTCCGCCCTGGAGGGCTCTGGTGTTGCCTGCTCCGCCCTGGAGGGCTCCTGCGCATCCTGCTCTGCCTCCGGCTCTGCCCTGGAGGGCTCCTGCGCTTCCTGCTCTGCCTCCGGCTCCGCCCTGGAGGGCTCCTGCGCCTCCTGCTCCGCCTCCGGCTCCGCCCTGGAAGGCTCCTGCTCCACCTCCGCCCTGGAGGGCTCTTGCTCCGCCTCCGGCCCCACCCTGGAGGGTACCTGCTCTGTCGGTCCTGCCTCAATCTCTGGGCTTCCCACATGGACCTGGTCCTCCAGCCCTCGCCCTGTCTC
>VONZ01003056.1:0-29475 GCA_012976165.1 Labeo catla | reverse complement strand
AACACGTTAGCAACTTGGTAATCATGTTAGAAACATGTTAACAACTTTGCTAATCATGCTAGAAACATGCTAACAACTTGCTAATCATAATAAACATGCTAGCAACTTTGCTAATCATGCTAGCAACTTGATAATCATGCTAGAAACATGCTAGCAACTTTGCTAATCATGCTAGAAACATGCTAGCAACTTGCTACTAACACTAGAAACATGCTAGCAACTTGCTAATCATGTTAGAAACATGCTAGCAACTTTGCTAATCATGCTAGAAACATGCTAGCAACTTGCTACTAACACTAGAAACATGCTAGCAACTTGCTAATCATGTTAGAAACATGCTAGCAACTTTGCTAATCATGCTAGCAACTTGGTAATCATGCTAGAAACACGTTAGCAACTTTGCTAATCATGCTAGAAACATGCTAGCAACTTGCTAATTATATATCTATCTATCTATCTGACAGACTACATTCAAACTTAAAACTTCTTAAACTTCTTAAACTATTTAAACTTTTCAAACTTCTTAACTTTTCAAACTTTTCAAACTTTTTAAACTTTTCAAACTTTTTCAAACTTTCTGGTCCGGCTTTCTCAAGCCAACTTAAAGTTTGTCTTGACGAACTTTTTTATCTAGTTCACGATCCAAGTCTTCCTTAAAGTCGGCTTGAATTAAATATCACCGTATCTTTTTTCTAAATGCATGTTGTACATCTTATTGTGAACGATCCATCCTCGTATATTTTATTTATTTATGTTTTAGTTATTTCAATTAAAATGTCATAAATGGACCTTCTAGTGAAAAGGACAGTCTCTTCTCTGGTGGTGCAGGCAGGACTTCTCCAATCATTAGTCTGCTTATTTAAACCCTGCCCCTGCAAACTCGCAATCATTTGCCTTCATTTTTTTTAAGTAAAACCCACTTAACATCCAATCAAGTCCAAACCTACGTTTTTTTCTTTTTTTGAATAATTAGTTAAACTCTTTTGGACTGTGGGGGGCGCCATTATTTCGATGACGTCAAATGGTTGCACTCTGTGCTACCTGTGCTATTTTTTACCACAACACAACTCAGAAAATAAAATACTGGTACAATGACCACATTGTGCGGCTTTTGGTTGTAATTTTCAGTTAAAGGACAACAAGAGAAGCGATGTAAGTTTTCACTGCTTTCCTACACTCTGAAAAATGCTGCGTTATTTTTTTTTAAACCCAAATGTTGGGTTCAGCTCTTTGGGTCATTTTATTGGGTTATTTATAATATTTTACCCAGGTGCTGGTTTATTTTTTTATCTCAAATGCTGGGTTCAACTTGTTGGGTCATTTTTAATATTCTTTACTCAGGTAATGGGTAGTTTTTCTGTAACTAAGTTGCTGGGTCATTTTTAAAGCTGGGTTATTTTTTTTCTACCCAACCGCTGGAAACGCCTTTTGTCTTGCATAAAATTTTATATTTTGAGGTAAAAATAGAAACCATTGTGTAACTATGTGAGTTCATCAAAATAATGGCACCCCCCATAGTTCAAACTTTTTGAAATACCGTAAATCTACTACATATTTCAATAGGAGACATCATTTACATTATATTAAGCCATACAAGTCTTGATACCTGGGGTTCCTTTAATAAAACACAATCTGATAGGGAGCAAATTTAATTTATTATTTCATGGCGAGATGTAGCTGTATCCCTTATAGCCACAGCCATTTAGAGGTAGGGTTAGGGGTGGTCCTTCATACAGATTCCTACGAATCTGCCACTTCATAAAATACATTCGATCTTTAACAAATTCGAATGAGTGCGGTCGTATGAATTTCACTCTGAGCTGTCGATATAAGACTCGGAATGCCTAAGTGGTAAATAAATGAATGTGCAGTGGTCATGTGGTCGAAGTCGTAGCTCTCAAAACAATCCCAGTTCTACACGGATGTTAATGTTTTAGCATTTGTTAATAGAAACAACATGTGGACATCTCAGTGTAGAATGTCACATGTTGTTATCTCAGTAATTAAAGCTGTCATTACAGTAGTGACGACATAATGTGAATGCAGTTACTTCCAATTCATTGTGACTTTGACTTTTTGGGGGCTACTGTTACATATGATCATACATCAACAGAATATGGTTGGCTTTTTAATATATGTCCACAGTTGCAGTTTTATAGAAGAAGTTAAGGTATAACTATGGAGACCTGGACAATAAGAAGTTATTATGGCCTTGAATTAAGAATTTATTTCTTCACTTAATTTGTTCCCTCATTTTAATTGAGTTAAAGCTAACTACATTTAACTAAAACAAGGGCTCAAATTAATAAATTGGGGGAACAAATTAATACAACATGGCCATGATTTACTTAAGATGAGGGAACTAATTAATAAATCTTAGGAATTAATTAATGAATGGTGGGGCTCCGTACATCACCTTATTTACACATAGCTGTTATAGGGCTAAATAATAGGCCTGGAAAATGTAGGTTTAGCTTGATTTGAGCTAAAGAAACACAATTTATAGATGCAGCAGCTGTCATAGCATAACTAGCTGCCTGGGGACGTTACAAAGATGGTCGCCAAGTGCATGGACTTGCCTTAAAGGGAACCCTGGGTATTCAGACTCGTATGGTTTAATTTAATGTAAATGATGTCTCTTACTAAAATATGTAGTAGAAAAAAGGGCTGGGCGATATGGCCAAAAAATGATCACGATAATTTTTTTCATATCATATCGATAATTTTCACAATAAATGTCCATTTTGTTTCTTTCAAGTTTAAAGGCAGATTTTTGCTACAGTGAGAAAGTTGTAAAAACCAGATGGTTAATTGTGGCTTTATACTATTGTTCATGGTAAGAACATGACAAACACTTAATGTTTTTTGAATTCTTTACACTTTTTCCAGTCATTTTTCTTTAACAAAATAAATATCTTAATAGAAAAAATAACGTCTTAGATCTGCTTATTTTAATGAGTAATATTGTTTCAAATCAAGAAACATGTTTGTGTTCCTTCATAATATTAATAACAATATAGCGCTTTTTTGTCTCTTAGAAATACACATTCGATAGTAGTTTGAGTTAGGATGTAGATTTATGTTCAATATCAAAATCAGTAATACCTGTAAAAATTGTAGCAACCTCATTTTTATGTAGTGAAATTTATTCTGAGTATTTTTTTTATTTTATTATTTTTTTTTAAATTAACCATTGCTCTTTTATAGTATCATCCATAGATCATGATAATAACAGTTAAAATCACAAATGTAGCACCTCAGTACCATGCTAAAAATGTAATATGGTTCCTAGGTATTTGTATGAAAAACAGTAGGCTAAATACATTTAGTATAAATGCAAACGCTATAGCTTAATCATAAAAAATGCTGTAATTATATTCGATTACTCGTTCTTCAATACATTTAATACGTCTAATAATGTAATAAAATTCGACACAAATATACCCACATTTCTGACACAATACCTGTGAAGTTAGTGCTAAATCTACGGCAAATTATGGCGATTTGTAGATTAAAAATCCTTCTGACTGTGTCATTGCGTACGGTGTTCCTCCTGTTTGTCAGCGCTGTTTCATCTGGCTATAAACCGAGTCATTTGTGAATTCAAGCGCTTCACACTGGATCTCACAGTATTGTTTAGTGACCGAGACTCATCAGCGAGTGAAAGTATCTGCTCTAGTGAGTTCGCGCTGTGCAGCAGTTTGGACTTTGATCCGAGCGGATAAACGGTTCGAGTGGCGCGCTTTAAATGACTAGCGCTCTTTTGTTCTGCCTTTGCCGCATAAACATTATATCGAACTATTGTTATCGTTTATTGAGTAAATTCTTAATTATATCGATAATTATTGTTATCGATTTATCGCCTATCCCTAGTAGAAAACCCATGATTTACATTATTTAAAAAAAAACACATTGTTTTATACATATTTTGGAAAATATGTGTAAAACAATGTGGGTTTTGGTTATTTCAATGACGTGAAATAGTTGTACTCTGTGAGCTATTAGCGCTACCTGTTGCTATGTTTATCACAACACAACTTGGAAAATAAAATACTTATACAATGACCACAGCTACTGAAAGAGCTTACAAGTGGCGATGGACAGGGGCGGAATGTTTTTAGTCCAGCCCCGAATGTTTTTTTTTGTATGGCTCTATGATTTCCACGGAATTTGTCATAGTTTAAATGAATTAATCAAAAGTTGGTCATTACACTTAAATCAAGTCGCGATATCTGTAAATATTATGCCGCAAAAGACTATTTAAATATGAATCCTGCAAGTTCTGCGTGTCTTTTTATGAATGAACGGCGCGGACGCGCGGTTTCTTTACGCTTGTGATACTCGCAGTGATTTCAGCGTCTGCCGTTTCACTAAATGAGGACATAACAACATTACCAACATCTCCAGAACTGCTCTGAGAGTCACTTCATGAGCATTTCACTGTTTCATTTGAGTAAAACAAGCGTCAAATATACACACAGAAATTAGGCATTCACGCCAACCCGTCAAAGCAAAAGTTCGGTTTAACTTTATTAACCATTCAGTATAATGTACGTGCCTACTACTACTACTACTACTATTAATTAATAAAAATGTATACAAATTCCTCACACAATATTTATTCCATGTTTTAAATTTGAATAGTAAATCCGCTTTATTTGCCAAAAATAAAATATCATTTTCATTAGAAGATCAATTTAATTAATATTTTATACCTTCATTTGATAACCAGAAAAATACACAACACAGAATTCCATAAGACTATTGTAAAAATAAATAAAAGTTGTTTTTATGCATTCAAATAAACAGACTAAAACATATTTGGTAACAAATATGAGAAAAAATAAAACATTTCATGGGGTCCTAAACATGTAATCTTTCTTAACTTTTGATTAAATCGTATATACGATTAAATCGTATAAGATTCATGATTCATGGTTTTAATTAATTACACATGATTAATTACACTTTGATTAATAAAATTAAATTTCACCAGTAAAAAGAAGTCCAGAAAAATGAAAACAGAAAACAGAATTAAAAAAAAAAATGAAATTTGGGAAAAAAAAATAGGGCCCTATTTTTGCATGCAACTATATATTTGCTACAGTTATAAATACATCTTCAAATTTATTATTTTATTTGTGTAACATATTTTTGTAAAGTTATAATTTTGTTATAATACTTTGATATGTTTGCTATTTGCAGTGATTGCTATTTACTATTGTTCATAGTGTGACGGTCTTTAACCCCCAGTTTAATGCCCCAGACCCCATCCAGGTTCAACCACCTGTGTCTAACAAAATCTTATGTGAGCATGATGTGAGCTCCCACCCAAAACCACTAGCCCCTGATGTTTTGGCATCAGCCCCGGATGTTTTAAAATCCTAGAAACGCCCCTGGCGATGGATATAAGCGTAGACTTAAAACCAAATGGGGTACCATCAGTTTTTCCCTACAAAGAGTATAAAAGCCACTGGACACTGAGTGAAATCCACGCAGAGAAACTCCTTCAGTGGCTGCAGCGTCATGACAAGTGTCCGCATCTTTACTGCCACAATGGCATCAAGCGTTTCTTGTCTCTGCCATTTGTAAGCTCTTTCAGTAGCTGTGGTCTACTAAAAGCCTCAAAGACATCAGGGCTAAAGTGGAGAGAACAAAGATGCAGGAAAACGGTGAACTTACATCACTTCTCTTGTTGCCCTTCAGCTGAAAATGACAACCAAAAGTCGCACAATGTGGCATGGTATTAGCATTTTATTTTCCAATTAGTGTTGTGGTAAAAATAGCAACAGGTAGCGATAGTAGCTCACCAAGCACAACAATTTGACATCATCGAAATAATGGCGCCCCCCATAGTCCAAAATATGTATACAACAATGTGGATTTTTTAAATAACTGAATCTTTCATTGATTTTCTACTACATATTTAAATAAGAGACATCATTTATATTATTTTAAACCATATAAGTCTTAACACCCGGGGTTCCCTTTAAAAGTGCTTTACAAGGTCTTTTTTTGAAGTCCCTTTTGAAATTTCAGGACATTCTCAGGACAGCCTTATTTCAGTAAATGTACTAGACAACTACACTCCTAAAAATAAAGGTTCTTCACAGTGATGCCATAGAAGAACCATTTTTGGTTCCACAAAGAACCTTTCAGTCAAAGGTTCTTTAAAGAACCATCTCTTTCATACCTTTTTATAATCTGAAGAACTGTCTTTCCACACAAAGAACCTTTTGTGAAACAGAAAGGTTCTTCAGATGTTAAAGGTTCTTTATAGAACCATTTAGACAAAAAGGTTCTTCTATGGCATCATGAAGCACCTTTATTTTTAAGAGTGTAGAATACAGCTAATATACAAATACAAATAAAAGTAGACCCTTTACAGATTCTAATGATGTATTGCACTTCAAAAATGACGGCATTTAAGTTCCTTTAGACGTTATTGGGAAGAAATGCCACAAAACGCGCCAGTGCGTTTGTCGACCCCAGAGGGTTAAGGGACAGTTCACCTAAAAATGAAAATTGTCCTCATTTTTTCTTTCTCAAATTGTTCCAAACCTGCATGAATGTCTTGCTTTTGTTGAACACAGAACACTGTGTTTTGTGTAGGTTTGGAACAACTTGAGAGCGAGTAAATGATGACAGAATTGAAATTTTTTGGGTGAACTATCCCTTTAAAATGTCTCATGTTTTAAATGTTTTCATGCTGGGATCCGAAAACTCATTTTTTGCACACAGTACAAGCGTTTCTGCCTAACTTTTACTTCTCTGCTACGCTAAACACAGCAAGTCATATGCACTTGGAATGACATGAGATTAAGTAGTTAGGAAAGGAACAATTTTCATGGTTGTCCCTGACATAAAGGTAAATAACTCAAACGCTGATTTTGTAACTCAATCAGGGCTGCCATAATTCACTTTCAAATTTTATGGGTGGCCCCGTCATCACAGGATCCCCTTGATGACAGCCCTAATGGAGCTGTGATATATTCTCTGGACACACACACACACATAACACTCATTGTCCATATATTTTACCCTTTAATAGTATACAAAAAGACATAGGGGAGACGTAAACGCAAATATGGACGTAAACCATTGCAATCAGTGATTGTATACAGCAGCAAAACCATCAAATGAAATAATTAAACAGCGTTTGTAGCTTCAACTGACAGTTTGGGTGTTTGAACACAATAAAGTCACCAAAGAGTTGCCAAAGAAATGAAAACCTGATGGTACAGATTTCGTTTTTGAAATATTGTCTATTCGTCTAACTTTGAGGACATAGGAGGTCCTCCGTTGGAGGCCCATCTGTAACATATAAATTCGCAATGATGCTTGAAATTGACTTCAAGCAGGGTTCCTTCCGCTTAAACTGTATTGTGTTTCAACCATTTAAGGCACCCCGTTATTAGTTATCCTCTCGGTGGACTGCTTCGGTAAATTCATAATCAATAAATTGTGGTTTAACACACACAAATACACAGAACGAATACCTAAAGGACACACTACAGGTTGGCAAACAGTTTGGCACAACTTTTAAAGGCAGAACAATATTTTTTTTTTTCCAAAGATCACAGGTAAATAAAGACTGCATTCCGACTAAGTCACATACTAAAACTCCTATCTAAGGGCTGAAGAATATTTTATTTTATACAGCACTTTATACAGTACATCTAGGCACACACCTACATCAGAAGATTGCATTCATATTTGTAGCAAATGTTGGAACATAATCAAACGTTCAAACTTGCCATCTGAGAGTTTTTCGTACGTTGTCGTCCAAGCTGCAAATTTAAGCAATGACAATATTTTCCCAACTACACTGAATATTCTTTCCTTCAACACAGAACAAGCATTATGATCATGTAAAATCTGATTTGAAAAGCAAATATACTGTATGATTGCTTTCACTATAACAGAAGCGACACTTTCTTCCAATGAGACCTCACTTGTTCGTATTGTAGCCATTCGAAAGACTTCCTAATGCAGAATTACAAGCATTTTAGAAAAGTAATAAACAGTGAATGAATCATTCGATCAAATGACCCTCATAAATATCAAAGAATCTTAATATTCTACATCAAAACTCACTTCAAACTGCTCAATGGATTTACAGTATCCAATTTAACATTCAAATGTTAGCAGTCATAAACAAAACTTTTTTTAAATAATGGTTATTATTATTTCTTATTTAAAAACCAAACTAACGAAGAACAAATCACGAGTGTAACACAAGTACGTACTTATAATCATTAGATAAATGTAATTATTGAACCTGAATTCCTTCTGATTCAAGTACAGTAAGTCAAACTGTCTTCCTCACGACAATAAAGCTTTAGACTCTAATCATGTCCTTTTCTTAACACCGCTTTTTCACGTCTGATACGCAACACTGTCACACAAGACAAAAACCTGCTTTTGTAAATCATAGCTGTGACATAAAAAGTGGAATTTATGATATGCTTAGTCATAATTATGATAAAAAGTCTAACTTTTGAGATAAAACTTATCAGTCTTGACTTTTTTTTCATAAGTTTGACTGTCCGTTTCATCTTTGTAATAATTTGAACTTTTTTCTTAAAATTATGTCATAATTTAGACTTTTTTTGTCAATTATAACTTCTCATAATTTACTCATATTTTTTTTCCTCATAATTTTGACTTTTATCTATATGACTTAATTATGACTTAGTATGTCAGTTTCTACCCTTTTGAGTTTTTATGGGATATTTATGACCTTTTGTCAGTTTCAACTTTGTCCAAATTTGAGCTTTTTTTCCTCATAATTATGACTAAGTATGACATAATTTAGACTTTTTGTCAATTACAACTTCTCATAATTTAGATTTTTTTATCTCGTAATTGTGACTTTTTATCTATGATTTATCAATTTCTACTTTTAATGTCATTTGTTTTTTATATTATTGAGTTTTTATGGGGTATTTATGACTTTTTCATCTTAATTTTGACTTTTTGTCATAATTTTGACTGTCAGTTTCAACTTTGTCATAATTTTGACTGTCAATCTCAATTTAGTTTGAGTTTTGAACATTTTTTCTTATAATTATGACTTAATTTAATGTCATAATTTAGACTTTGTCAATTATAAGCTTATAATTTTGACTTTTTTCTCATAATTCTGAGTTTCTATCTACATGATTTATTTATGACTTATTTATGACTTTGCCAATTTCTGCTCTTTTATGTCATTTATGTTTTTATGTTATGAGTTTTATGGGATAATTATGATTTTTTTTTATCTTAATTTTGACTTTTTTGTCATCATTTTGACTGTCAGTTTCTACTTTATCATAATTTGAACTTTTTTGCCTATAATTATGACTTAGTAAGTCATAATTTAGACTTGTTGTCAATTATAACTTCTCATAATTTAAATTTTTTTTGACATTTTATCTATATGACTTACTCATGACTTGGTCAATTTCTACCCTTTTATGTAATTTGTTTATGAGTTTTTATGACTTTTTATCTCAATTTTGAATTTTTTTTTCTCAAAATTATGATTTAGTATGCCATAATTTAGACTTTTTGTCAATTATAACTTCTAATAATTTAATTACTTTTAATAACTTTTTATCTATATGACTTATTCATAACTTAGTTTGTCAATTTCTACCCTTTTGTCATTTAAGTTTTTTATGTTATGAATTTTTATGGGATAATTATGATGTTTTTCATCTCTGTTTTGACTTTTTGTCATAATTTTGACTGCCAATTTCAACTTTGTCATAATCTGAACTTTTTTTTATCATAATTATGATTTAGTATGTCATAATTTAGACTTTTTGTCAATTATACCTTCTCATAATTTAGATTTTTTATCTCATAATTTTGACAATTTAACTATATGACTTATTTATGACTCAGTATGTCAATTTCTACCATTTTGTCATTTATGTTTATGAGTTTTAATGGAATTTTTTATCTTAATTTGGATTTTTTTGTCATAATTTTGACTGTCAATTTCAACGTCATAATCTAAACTTTTTTTCCAAATTATGACTTAGTTTGTCATAATTTAGACTTTAGGTCAATTATAACTTGTCAGAATTTTGATGTTTTAATGTCTACAGTACAGTATATGATTTATTTATGGCTAAGTATGTCAGTTTCTACCCCTTTTTTGTAATTTATGTTTTTATGGGATAATTATGACTTTTTTAATCTAAATTTTTACTTTTTGTCATAATTTTGACTGTCAATTTCAACTTTGTCATAATTTGAACTTTTCTCACAAATATGACTTAGTATGTCAGAATTTAGACCTTTTGTCAATTATAACCTCATAATTTTGACTTTTCATATGACTTATTTATGACTCGGTATATCTACCTGTTTATGTCGTAGATAGAGTTTTTCTGGCATAATTATGACTTTTTTTATTTCAAATTGGACTTGTCATAACTATCTTTCTCAGAATTATGACTTAGTATGTCATAATTTAGACTTTTTGTCCCAATTTTGACTTCTCATGATGACTTAGTATGTCATAACTGCATCTTCTGTCCTAATTTTGACTTTTTTGCTTTTATGGCATAATTATATTTTTTTTTACCTAAATTTCAACTATTTATGACACACTTTTGACTTTTTATCTTCTAGTTATGACTTGGTTTGTCCTAATTTCATGTTTTTATGTCTTAATTGATGATTTACCAAAGCATTTTTTTTCTTATGCGGCAGAGACGGACAACCCTGTTTTCATCACTCAGTCGTTCCATAAAGTTTTTATGACCTGTGCTAATCTTTGACATTTGACCTTCGTGGTGTCAAAGTAAATTCCACTCATTTGTTCACAAGCGTTGCTACCGCGTTCCTCTCTCAACAGTCCCTGAGCACTGGTTTCATTTATTTCACACAAGTATACACAAGAACTGAACTCAATAAAGCTTTTGAAGTAACTTTTACAGAGACGTGTGCACTCAAAGATGGCTGGCTAAGCTGGTTTATGAATACACGGAATATATATCCGTGTTCCATTAAAGTCCCTTTATGCTCTCCAAAAATACAGAGAGATACATACGCGATACTCTAAACTAAGAGGCGATACCAAAACGCTAAAACAACGGTCACAGCGACGGGCTAAACTGAACACAGTAGCGGAAATCCCAGACAAACGGCGAGCTCTACGAGACGTCCCTGATATATGGTGGTTCTGATGCGTGTAATGCAGAAGCAGCAGTTTGATGATCAGAAGACTACAAGGAGCGACGGAGCAGGCATCACTCAAGTCGTTCGGAATAAATGTCACATGCAGAGCAAATACGAGCCCTCTCCACCCATCCAGAGATAGAGCCACTCCATGCATTAAAACACAAAAAATCATCACTAGTTATACAAAAAAGCTTCCTGTGTGGGGAAAAAATAGCTACAGCATAGATCGATTTGAGTGACGTCATGAAGATGCACAGTGCGTTCGTTTCGGAGAGTAGTAATCACAAATTCATAAAGATTTTTAAGAAAGCACAAACAAGCCATTCTCATGGGCAGCGTGATAACAATGGGTTTATACAGATAGACATAGAGCTATATTTATATATATATATATATATATATATATATATTTATATACTTCCTAATAAATACAACTTGCTCTGTGCAAGATGTGATGAAGAGTTTGTTTCACATAGTGAAACCCAGTTGGGGAAGAGCATGCATTTGTCAATGTGCGAATGCCAGGAGGTTCTGATGTCGCTGGTTCTTTCCTGGGGCTTAGAATGAAGGGGTGGAGTGCCTTTTCCCAGAATGCTTCAGCGATGACACTGGACAAAACACAAATTTAAGGTTAGGGGGTCATGATGGCTTCACGGTACACTGCACATTTAACTTTGGCATTAAGGGCATGACTAGACAATGTTCTCATTTATACTTACATGAAATATTCTATATTCTTTTACTCTGACTCAGCTAGAAGAAAGAAAAGAGGCCTCAATCAAACCGGGAAACTACGGTCAACTAATGACTACATTCTATAGGCTGGTAAGTGTGGAAGTTTAATAGCTTTAAATAATTAGGGATGCACTGATATTAAAATTCCAATAATCTGACCATTTTTTTCCAACAGTCGATTAAATGGACGATATTACGATTTATACTATTTATACTATTTTGTCTTTATAAATAAAAAATAAATAAAAAATGTAACTGCTACAAGTCAATTTAGGCATCACATTATAATGTACAGTATGAAAACGGGTATTCATTTTGCTGAAGATTAACAGTGTTGTTGATTTTTATGTGCGTTTTAATTTTTTTAAATAACCAGTATCAGCCAAAGTGTTACTGTTTTTGAATAATGTTTTACTCTTTTTTTTTAAAGAAGTCTGGGCTTCATTTGTTTGAAACATATGTTTAAAACAGTAATGTTGAATTGTGAAAAAGAAATTATAATTTAATACATTTTAAAATGTGATTTATTACTGTGGCGGCAAAGCTGAATTTTCAACATCATTACTCCAGTCTTCAGTGCCACATGATCCTTCAGAAATCATCACTAATATACTGATCTGGTGCTCAAAAACATTTCATATTATTATTTATGTTTAAAACAGTTGTGATGCTTAATATTTTTGTGGAAACTTTTTTTAATAAATAGAATGAGCTGTCAAACGATTAATTACAATGACTCACATCCAAAATACAAGTTTGTGTTTTTGTATATATATAAATACACACACATACTGTCAGGATTGTGTTCAGTTTTGTATTGTTTTTCCTAGTGTTTTTCCCTTCTGTTTCTAGTGTATTTGGTTTAGTCCGTGTTTCCCCCCCTTAGGTTTTGTTTCATTTGGTTTAGTCTTGCCCATATTTGTACTTCCCCTCGTTTGCTTGTTTGTGACCACTCCCCTGTTTCTGTATATTTAAGGTTTGTTTGTTCCACTAGTCATTATCGGTGATTATATTGTCTTCACGTTTATTGGTCGTCGTGGTTGCTGGTTCCCTGTGTTTCCCTAAGTTTGTTCTCTGTGGATTATATAAATAAACTGCACTTATTGGACCTCCACTCTCCTCCTGCGTTATTCCCCGCACACAACGACATAACCGTGACACATACACATATTTTTTCAAAATATTTATGTGTAATATATGTATAATATTTTATATATACATATTAAATTTTTTCTTAAATATATAACATGCATGTGTATGTTTGTTATACATAATAAATATACACAGTGCACACACATATTAATTGCAATGAATTGTTTGACAGGTCTAATAGAAAGCTTAAAAAAATGACACTGAAATCTTTTGCGTCATAAATGTGTTTTGTCACTTTTGACCAATTTGTGTCATTAAAATTAATCACTTTAAAATTAAATGTCTCTAAAATATCTCACCCGAAACTTTTTAATGATGGTGAATGCAAAATGTATATATGTAAAATCACCAGTATCGGCTGATAACTTGTAAGGTACTGATATATCGTGCATCCCTATAAACAAAAGCTTGGAAGCTTATTACAAGAGAAATGGACTTTGGGCCTTTACTGTTCTAATGACTATATCAGTTGTCATTTTGAGAGAACAGAAGTAAAGTAATAAGTAAGGAGTAAGGGTACAATGGACAACAAGGACTTTGGGACTCACCCTTCTCTCTTCCGTTTCGCATGTTCTCCTCTTCATCATCCAAACCGTCGTCCACTGCAAAATTTACAAACATTACAATTACCATTGAAAGTATGAAGTGGGTACTTTGAGGACAGAAGTGAGTGTACAAGAGTACCTGAGTGAAGTTCTTTCACTAGTGACGACATAGTGTTTGTGATTGAGTCTGCAGCCACTAAAAGATCATTACGTAGATTTCTTGGTACACCTGGATAAAAAAGGGGCATTTTCAGATCACGATATACAGCTTAAAGGAATATAATAATCCAAAATTAATTTAGCAACTTAAATTTCAGTCTGTTCCTCACTCAGAACTATCACATGGCATTAGATGTTTTGGAATATAGTCAGTTGTAATATACAGACTACATTTACAGTATTTTTAGTGCTTAAAAGTCACAGTCTTCATTTATGGAAAAAATCAGTTTGGACATTCTTCCTTTAAACATCTTCAAGTCTCTTGAAACTTGTTATCAACATCTTATAATCATCTTCTAATGATATTCTAAACAAGTTCTAAGCACCGTCAAAACATACCTACTAAACATCTAATTATGTTGTAAACATCTTTTAAATATGTTCTAACCATCTTTAATCATCTTCTAAACATGTTCTAATCTTTTTATAAATATGTTACAAACATTTTCTATACATCTTCATCTTTAAAAACATGTTCTAAACATCTTTTATTCATCCTCTAAACATCTTCTAATAATCTTCTAAACATCTTCAAATCATATTCTGAAAATTTTCTAATCTTCTTCTAAATATCTTCTAATCATCTTCCAAACATCTTCTAATGATATTCTAAACATGTTCTAAACACCGTCTAAACATATTCTACACATCAACTAAACATCTTCTAATCATCTTCAAAATATGTACTAAACATCTTTACTCATCTTCTAAACATCTTCTGATAATCTTCTAAACACCTTCTAATCATGTTCTAAACATTTTCTAATCTTCTTCTAAAACAACTTCCAAACATCATCTCATCATATTCTGAAAATTGTCTAATCTTATTCTAAATATCTTCTAATCATCTTCTAATGATATTCTACACATGTTCTAAGCACCGTTTAAACATATTCTACACATCAACTAAACATCTTCTAATCATCATTAATGATCTTCTAAACATCTAATCATCTTGTCATCGAATCATCCAAACATGTTCTAATCATCTTCCAAACCTGTTCTAAACATGTTCTATACATGTTCTAACCATCTTTAAAAACATGTTCTAAACATCTTTTATTCATCTTCTAAACAACTTCTAATCATATTCTGAACATTTTCTCCCAGACAGCACATGTACGTCTGCAAGATGTCTTTTAAAGATCACTTGATCTGGAAAGCATCTGTTGTGTGACAGACGTCTTTAAGATGTCCCTTTTACATACATTCTAAATCATACACATCTTAAAGACATCTAATAAACATCTATTTGACATCTGATAGAAAATATCCTATAGACGTATCCCAGATGAGCAAACACTCAAAAAAAAAAAAGAAAAAATATGCCTTGCAGATGTAAATGCAGATGCCAAATAGATGTCTCCGTGATGTATGTGTGCTATCAGGGTTATCATCTTCTAAACATCTTTTAACCATCTTCTAAACATTTTCTAATCTTTTTCTAAACATCTTCTAATCATCTTCTAAACACCTTCTTATCATATTCTAAACATCTTCTAAACCAGTGGTTCCCAACCTAGGGGTCGCTAGAGATTTTCAAGGGGTCGCCAAGCTCACTGTAATTTGGGGGTCACAAACAGGGCAGTTACAGTTTCACCATAACCAAGATGAAATTCCCAACAGTTAGTACTGTTTAATATAGGGTGACCACACATTTTCTTTTCCCCTGACATGTCCTCTTTTTGGACCTAAAAAAAAAATGCGTCCAGCGCCCAAAATGTCCGGGATTCGGCTTTTGCTTTCTACAGTCTCCATTCATTGTGTGCGTTTTGTATGTGTGTGCCCTACGCAGGACTGTTTTCTTGATCCCACTCCCACTGAATTTCAGGCCATTAACGCCTGCTCACGCAACCATAATACAGAGCCACATCAGGGAGCTGCTATCTTATGCAGAGTATTAAAATATCTTAATTATCATTATTTAAATCTCCCATTATCAGTTAAATATGATTCCTGAAGCTTGTGTTGGATGCAGGGTTTTCCGCATTTTTTGCATGGAACTGGGCTGATTTTAAACTGTTGCGAAGGGTTGAGTTTCTATCATGGGTTAAATGTTTGAAATATTGCATAAATTACATTTGACTGAAATGCTTGTATTAACACATTTTGCATTCTACCTGTGATAAAACTGTGCAAGATGTTAAGTTTTGTAATGGCCACTTGTTGGAAGCCTTTTAGCTGTGTTTATAATCAATCTGCACAAGGGTGACTATAAAATGTACTACATTTTAGGTATGGAAATTAAATAATTTAAGTTTTGATATGGGATATGGTCATTGCGCTACTTTAGGGGCTTTTTAACCCCCCTCATATATATATATATATATATATATGTATATTAGGGGTGTAACGATACATTTATTCATACTGAACCGTTAGGGTACGGGCATCTCGGTACGGTGCATGAGCCCTTACAACGAATACAGGCAATTCACCTTCAGTCCAGAAGGGGGCGCCTGCAGTAATGCAACGCTGTTTGATAACCATTTGAGAACAGCGAATGCCAGGAGTTGCGCACTTCAAAACAAAGCCCATTAGACAGTGACTATGTGCTGACTGTGAACGCGTCTCTCACTGACAAGCTTTGTGCTCTTGTATCCTACCTTTCTTATTCAGCACAAATCCAAATATTCCATAATATTTTCATATTGACGATGTATCCAAATGCTAACACGTTTCTACGGTGACACAGTGAGGTGGGCGCGCTCATGTATATGTTTTGTGTTTGTATGTGCCGGCGCGATTACTTCAGCTTTCCTCATACCAGCAAAATCAACTTAAACAAAAAACAAATAGGGTGTCACTTTCTGCCATTTGAGTATCCTTTCTGTCACAAAACTGAACTGAAACTCAGCAAATATGCTACGTTATGTGTCGCACTGTTTTTCCCCCTTGTCTATCAGTTAACTAAATTACCTATGTCAAGCATATATGTACTGCAGATTTTATAGCCTATATATGACATTATGATTTGATAGAATATTTAGTATTTTGTACTACTGTCTGTTAAAAATAAATGAAAAGAAATCTAGCACAGTAGATTTGTTTGTTTTTTTCTGTTGTACCGAAATCGTATCGAACCGTGACCCCCTGAACCGAGGTACGTACAGGTACAACAGAAAAAAAAAATCTACTATGCTAGGTTTCTTTTCATTTATTTTAAACAGACAGTAGTACAAATTACTATTTTTTTCCACCTACATGTGAAAATACTAAATATTATATCAAATTAATGTCATATATAGGCTATAAAATCTGCAGTGCATATATACATACAAGGAATAAATACTTGAAATATATTTGATTTAGTTAACTGTTAGACAAGGGAGAAAACTGTGCGACATGTAACGAAGCATATATTTGCTGAGTTTTAGTTCAGTTTTGTGACAGAAAGGAAACTCAAATGGCACAAAACATATCAGTTCCAGGTTTTGGACTTTATCAAAATAAAACACAGTGAACGAAACATCAGCGCGCCCGCCTCACTGTGTCACCGTTAGAACGCGACTGAAGTACAAAGTCCATAATTTACATAATAAATAATAGTTTAGCATTTGAATGCATCGCAAATATGGAAATATTATGGATTAATTAGATTTGTGCCGAAAGAGAGAGGTAGGATACGAAAGCACAAAGCTCCATTTCGCAGACAGTTGAGTGCGCAAGCCTTTAATGCAGGGTTGTCAAACTCCGGTCCTGGAGGGCCGCAGCCCTGCAGAGTTTAGATGCAACCCTAATTAAATACGGCTAATCCAACTAATCAGGTCCTTCAGGCTTCATTGAAAACTGCATAGTATGTGTGTTGGAGCAAGGTTGGAACAAAACTCTGCAGGGCTGCGGCCCTCCAGGAACTGAGTTTGACACCCCTGCTTTAATGTAACAATATACTCCTTTGTCAGTGAGAGACGCGTTCAGAATCAGCACATGATCACTGTCTAGCGGGATTTGTTTTTTAAGTGCGCAATTCCTGGCATTCACTGTTCTTATCAAACAGAGTTGCATTACTGCTGGCGCCCCCTTCTGGATTGAGAGTGAATTGCCTGTATTCGTCGTATCGTTACACCCCTAATATATATATATATATATATATATATGGGGTCACTGAAAATTTTGAACGTTAAAATAGGAAAAAAGGTTGGGAACCACTGTTCTAAACATCTTCTAAACATCATCTAATCATCTTCCATCGTCATCTAAACATCTTGTGTGGGTCATAATGTCAATGCAAAGCTTCAGACTTCTCACCCTGAGAGAAGGCATCCAGCACGTCATCTCCGACCCCTGCCAGGCAGTCCTGTGGCGTATGTGTGGGGGTTGAGCCGGCTGAGGTGGAGCGGATGGGCATAGGCATGGTGCAGCTGGCACTGTGGCTGGGAGATGAGTGGGGTGAACTCCCCGTTTGAGCCTGTAGGAGGGAGAAGAAAAATGACAAAAAAAATATGTACTAACCCGAACCTCCATCGGTCCCTCGCTCTCCAAGAAACACTCATAAAAACCCATTACTGCAGACACACCTATAGATATCTGATCTGTTTCTTCAGATTGTAGCGCATTCATTTTTGGCCTGAGAGCCCGCTGAGCAGCATGCAAGTGCCATTAGAGAAGCAAAAGGATGGTAGAAAAGGGCCGCACTGTCCCACAGATTGATGCTGGGCCCAGGGCCTGTGGCCCACTGCCAGGCAGCAGATGGCTGGCCAGACTGCAGTCACATTAGACGTGAGGTGCTTAGCCCTGATGAAAGGAGAGCAGGTCTCTGATATTTGGCAGGGAGACATGCGGCTCGTGGTCCCTCCCTGGGTCACAGGAACAAAGCAGTGGGACTTAACTGGAAATGGGAGCTTCATGTCCTCGTTATGAGAAGCAGACGTGACAGAGATCGCCCACAGAGACAGTCTGCGATAAGCTCATGAGATATCCATGCTTTGTAGTTCTTATTAAGCAACTTTCACTTGGCAGTCATTTTTAAAGATTTGTAGTAGTAAATTATTGAACATTCCCTGTTAAAAAAAAAAAAACAGCAGTTCTGTCAGCACTTACTCATCCTTATATCATTTCAAGCCTAAATGACTTTCTTTCTTTTGTGGAACACTGACTGATGCTCCAAAAATGACAAAAAGAGTAGGGATGCACCACTGATGACCATTTTCCACAAGTTACAGTAGTATGATTTTTTAGGGTCTTCATGAAATGTCTGCAAAATACTTTGGTTAAATTTCCTCAATGGTCATGTAAAACAACACCCTTTTTACAGGGTTTATGCAGATACTGTAAAATGAAATTCCAGCACTTTCAAGGATTTTTCAAGCACTACTTTTCTGATTTTCAAGGACTTCAATCAGAGATCTCACTTTTTTAATACTTTATCTTTTAAATTCTAAAAAAAGATAACTGATTTGTCCCAAACTGAATCAAGTGATTTGCAAACCCATGCCGAAGTCACGATCTAAATCCAATGATTCATGATCCATGCTCCGAAGTCTGAATAATGATTTGTGAACCATCATTTCAATTCAAATCATTCAATTTGCAAAATGATTCACAAACCCACTCTGAAGTTCTGATCTGAATCAAATGATTTGCAATACGAGTTCCGATCTAAATCAAATGATTCACGAAACAACTCTGAAGCCCTGATCTAAATCTTGATCTAACGATTTGACGATACGCAATGATATGTATTAATTGATTAATGATACACGATCTGACTGGAGCGTTTCGAAACAGTGAATCATTTTGCGATGGTTTAACTGATCCAGAGTTTTGAAAAGCTTCGTTTGACCCATCACTATACTTGCTTTGTGTATACTTACATTCTTTTTTCTTTGTTTTGTTTTACTGTACTGCCTTAATGGTTTATTGTTTTCTACTGTTTAATAAAAAAAGAAAAATAAATTTGCAAACCTGTTTCGAAATCCTGATCTGAAACAAATGATTCACGATGATGCATGATCTAAATCAAATGATTCGCGATTAATGTTCCGAAGTTCTGATCTGAACCAAAAGATCTGGGGAAGTTCCATCTGAATAATAATTCCTAAACCATCATTTCAGGATCAGTACGGATTGTGAATAATTAAATTTGTGAAATGATTCACTAACCCGCTCCGAAACCCTGATCTGAATCAAATAATTTGCGATATGAGAAGTTACGATTTAAATCAAAGGATTTGTGAACACACTCTGAAGTCCCGATCTAAATCAAATGATTGGAGCGTTGCAAAACAGTGATGGTTGAACTGATTTGGAGTTTTAAAAACCTAGCAAACAAACAAAAAAAAAACACTCCAAAATCCTGATCTGAAACAAATGATTTGCGATACATGCTCTGAAGTCACGTATTGAAACAAGTGATTTGCGAAGCTGCACCACAGTCCTGATCTGAATCAAATGATTCATGATTAATGCTCGAAGTTCACGATCTGAAACAAAAGATTTGAGTACCCACTCTGAAATTCCGATCTAAAATCCAATTATTCGCGATCTGCACTCCGATCTGAATAGTCCTGTCACAAACCTGGTCGGTGTCCCGTTGTCTACTCACCACCAGATGTCACTCTCGCTCCACCCACTCACTCTGACTGTCGCTTTGCATCTCGGACTGCATCTCCCATCCTCCACCGCTCTGATTGCGTCAGCCCCCGTGACCAATCAGGCATCCTATAAAACCCCGATCCTCCTCAGTTGCACTTCCTGGATTGTTGTTTCGTTGATTCTTTGTATTGTTTATATTCCTGTTTCCCTAGTGTTTCCCAAGTTCCTGGTTTTTTTGATCTCCTGCCTGGTTTTCTCGTTTACGTCTGTCTAGCCGCCTGCCTTGTGATTTATCGCTCGTCTTTATCGGATTATTCTCTTGGATCGCCTGTTACATCCCTGTCTGCTCCTGTCTCTACCCTGCCTGTATGACCATGTCTCTGTCGTCCGGATCGCCTGTTACATCCCTGTCTGCTCCTGTCTCTACCTGCCTGTCATGACCATGTCTCTGTCTCGTCCCGGATCGCCTGTTACATCCCTGTCTGCTCCTGTCTCTACCCTGCCTGTATGACCATGTCTCTGTCTCGTCCCAATAAAAGCTTGCTTATGGATCCGCTCGCCTCTCGTCAATCACTCCTCGTAACAGAACAATCCAGCACAACAGGATCCAGCAGCTTTCACCCCGGACATTCATCAGATATGGACACCGACAGAACTCTATCCAGAATCAAACAGCGATCACACACACTTGAACAATATACACGTGAGTTTATTTCCATTGCTAACCATTCCACTCTCCCGGACTGTATATTAATTGAGGTTTTCTGTGACGGCGTGAACCAGCCCCTCCGTGCACGACTGAGACGCGAGGGCCCGCGCTCGTCACTGGAGGATTTTTTAAACTTTGCATTTTTGTGTGTGGGTTCGCCGTGCACCGTGGGGGTCGCGCAGAGGGAGCGCGACAACGCGGCAATGGCGACCGCGCGTCCCATTCGCAGATGGACGGTCATGCCGGAGCACGATGCTACAAACACGTTTGCCGCCTGGATTGCTCGTGAAATGGCGGCCGTGTCGGAGCGCGCTCGAGCAATGGCGGCGATAGCGGAGCCCGTTCACAAGATGGCGGCAGCGCCGGCGCGCACTCACAAGATGGCGGCGACGGCGGAGTCCGTTCACAAGATGGCGGCGGAAACAGAGCTCCGTCACGTCACAGCTGCCATACCAGAGCTATATGGAGCTGCAGCCGCATTTCCTGAGTCAAGTAAAGTTTCCGAGCCAAGTCAAGTTGCTGCTGCTGTTCCTGCGTCAAGTCAAGTCAGAACTGCTCTTAAGGCAAGTCAAGTTAAAACTGTGTTTCCTGTGTCAAATCAGGCCAGAACTGTTGTCCCTGTGTCAAGTCAAATTACAACTCTTGCCTCTGTCTCAAGTCAAATTACAGCCATCTTTCCTGAGCCACTGCACAAGATGGCCGCCGCCTCCAAGCAACAGCACAAGATGGCCGCCGTCTCCAAGCAACTACACAAGATGGCCGCCATCCGGACACCACCTGTGGTCAGGATGGCCCACGTGCTGGACACTCCTCTAGTGACAGTATGGGCAGCTAAAATGGCACTCCTTAACGCCACGGCGACTACCCCAGAGTCAAGTCAAGACACAGCTGTCGTTCTCCACGAGTCAAGTCACGTTACGGCTGTTCCCCACGAGTCAAGCCAAGTCACACCTGTTCTTCACGAGTCAAGTCACGCTACAGCTGTTGTTCCTGAGTCAAGCCAGGTTGTTCCTGAGTCAAGTCATGTTACAGCTGTTGTTCTTGAGCCAAGCCATATTGTTCAGGAGTCAAGCCAGGTTACAGCAGATCCTCATGAGCCAAGCCATGCTGCTGCTGTTATTCCAGAGCCAAGTCAAGCTTCAGCCGCTGCTCCAGAGTCAAGTCAGGCTACAGCTGTAGCCTCCAAGTCCAGTCCGGCCTCCAAGTCCAGTCCGGCCTCCAAGTCCAGTCCGGCCTCCAAGTCCAGTCCGGCCTCCAAGTCCAGTCCGGCCTCCAAGTCCAGTCCGGCCTCCAAGTCCAGTCCGGCCTCCAAGTCCAGTCACGTCAAGGCTGTCGTCCCCGCGTCAAGCAACGTCAAGGCTGTCGTCCCCGCGCCTGCTAACGCCACGTCAGCCCAGCCAGCGCCTGCTAACGCCACGTCAGCCCAGCCAGCGCCTGCTAACGCCACGTCAGCCAGGCCACAGCCGGTCAAGGTCATGTCTGCCTCTTCTGAACCTGCACCAGCTGCTGTTTCTACTGAGTCAAGTCAAGTCACAGCCAAGTCAAGTCATGTTCCAGCTGTTCCTACCAAGTCAAGTCACGTCACAGCCGTTCAAACCAAGCCAAGCAAGGTCACAGCCGTGGCTCCCGAGTCAAGCAAAGTCACAGCCGTGGTGCCTGAGTCAAGCAAGGTCACAGTCGTGGTTCCTGAGTCAAGTAAAGTCAATGATCTTCACAAGCCAGTTCAAGCCACCGCAGGTCTTCACGTATCAAATCAAGTCACCGCTGATCTCCAAGAGTCAAGTCAGTTCACTACTGATCTTCACGAATCTGGTCAAGTCACAGCAGCACTCACTGAGCCAAGTCAAGGTATTACTGTTGTTTCAGAGTCAAGTCACGCCCTGCCCGACGGCCCGGAGCCAGGTCACATCTCGTCTGACCCTCCAGAGCCCTGTCATGTCTCGTCTATCTGTCCAGAGCCTCACCATGTCCCGCCTGACGGCCCAGAGTCCAGTCACGTCCCGCCTGACGGCCCAGAGTCCAGTCACGTCCCGCCTGACGGCCCAGAGTCCAGTCACGTCTCGTCTGACCGCTCAGAGTCAAGTCATGCCTCGTCTGATCGCCCAGAGCCTCTCCATGTTTCTTCAGACCTCCCAGTGCCTCGTCATGTCTCGTCTGACCTCCCGGAGCCGTGCCATGCCTCGTCAGATATCCCACGACCACGGCCTATCATGGTAACCAGTGTACTGGACCCACCACAACCTCCCGCTGCTGCTCTTCCTCTAATGGCGGTTGCCATCTGGTGTGTGTGGGCTGCACACTGTGCCCCTGAGATCACGTCTGTTCACAGATCAACCCCTGAGGCCACGTCTGTTCACCAGTCTGCTCCAGAGCTCCCGTCTGATCTCAAGCCTGCTCCAGAGTCCCTCTCTGATCTCAAGCCTGCCGCAGAGCTCTCGTCTGGTTTCCAGCCTGCTCCAGAACTCCCCTCTGATCTCAAGCCTGCTGCAGAGCTTTCGTCTGGTCTCCAGCCCGACCCAGAGCTCCCCGCTGATCACAAGCCTGCTTCAGAGGTCCCGTCGGGTCTCAAGTCTGCTCCCGAAGCCTTCCCCATCGGAGAAGCTGCGCCAAAGCCTCCAGAGGTGTCGGCGTCGGCCGTAGAACCTCTTATGGAGGGGGCGTTAACTGCTAAACTCTCTGCTTCTCCCTTTTCCTTGTCTGCATCCTCTGTCACTGTTCTCCCCAGGTCCTCGTCCAAGACGCAGCCTCCTGTTCCGCCCCAGAGGGCGGCTCAGCCTCCTGTTCCGCCCCGGAGGGCGGCTCCGCCTCCTGTTCCGCCCCAGAGGGCTGCGGTACCTCCTGTTCCGCCCCGGAGGGCTGCGGTACCTCCTGCTCCGCCTCCTGTTCCGCCCCGGAGGGCTGCGGTACCTCCTGCTCCGCCTCCTGGTCCGCCCCGGAGGGCTGCTGCGCCTTCTCCCCCTACTCTGTCTGCCTCCTCTGTCCCTGCTTTCCCCAGGTCCCAGACCGTGACGCAGACTCCTGTTTCTCCCTGGAGGGCTGCTCCGCCCCCTGCTCTGCCTCCGGCTCCGCCCTGGAGGGCTCCTGCGCCTCCTGTTCTGCCTCTGGCTCCGCCCTGGAGGGCTCCTGCGCCTCCTGTTCTGCCTGGAGGGCTCCTGCGCCTCCTGCTCTGCCTCCGGCTCCGCCCTGGAGGGCTCCTGCGCCTCCTGCTCTGCCTCCGGCTCCGCCCTGGAGGGCTCCTGCGTCTCCTGCTCTGCCTCCGGCTCCGCCCTGGAGGGCTCCTGCGCCTCCTGCTCCGCCTCCGGCCCCTCCCTGGAAGGCTCCTGCTCCACCTCCGCCCTGGAGGGCTCTTGCTCCGCCTCCGGCCCCACCCTGGAGGGTACCTGCTCTGTCGGTCCTGCCTCAATCTCTGGGCTTCCCTCATGGACCTGGTCCTCCTGCCCTCGCCCTGTCTCCCTCCCATCCCACCGCTCCCCTGGACTGTTGTTTCTTTCGAGCGTCTGGAAGCCGCTCCTTGGGGGGGGGCTATGTCACGAACCTGGTCGGTGTCCCGTTGTCTACTCACCACCAGATGTCACTCTCGCTCCACCCACTCACTCTGACTGTCGCTTTGCATCTTGGACTGCATCTCCCATCCTCCACCGCTCTGATTGCGTCAGCCCCCGTGACCAATCAGGCATCCTATAAAACCCCGATCCTCCTCAGTTGCACTTCCTGGATTGTTGTTTCGTTGATTCTTTGTATTGTTTATATTCCTGTTTCCCTAGTGTTTCCCAAGTTCCTGGATTTTTGATCTCCTGCCTGGTTTTCTCGTTTACGTCTGTCTAGCCACCTGCCTTGTGATTTATCGCTCGTCTTTATCGGATTATTCTCTTGGATCGCCTGTTACATCCCTGTCTGCTCCTGTCTCTACCCTGCCTGTATGACCATGTCTCTGTCTCGTCCCAATAAAAGCTTGCTTATGGATCCGGCCACTGGGCCAATCACCTCGTACAGTTTGAACATAAATATATTTTGCAATGTGTGTGCATAACCACCCTATAATAATAAAACTAATTGTTGCTTTTTTTTAAATCCCCATAAATCATAAACAGCGTCTCAGAACAAGCCGTTCGCAGAATCCGTAAAATGTCACATTTTACAGGCTCCGCCCACAACTGTTGACAAACTCTGCCATATTAGCAGAGACCCTGCCCTGAGTGAGCACACAGTCTGCCATGTTTATCTTCAAGCTGGAATATTAAAAAAAAAAACACAACATTCATTTAAGGAATATCTTCTTATTAGAGCTAAACAAATTATTCATTCAAGAGCATACAGAGTATACTGTGTGACAGCGGCTTTCTGTGCACGTGCTTCGGATGTATCTGAAGTACGAGCTGTAAAGGCACAGCCCTATTCTGCAAAAGGGGGCGGGGAGCAACAGCTCATTTGCATTTTAAGAGACATGCACGAAAACAGCGCGTTTCTGCTTCCACTTAAAATAGGCATTTTCAAAATTATATAATAAATGATCTGTGGGGTATTTTGAGCAGAAACTTTACAGACACATTCTGGGGACACCTAAGATGTATGTTACAATAGAAAACGATGGGATGAATGAGCAATCTTGGTTATTACAATTGGACTTCAGTCTAAGAATAAAAGAAAACCTTTAGATGTACCTTGTAATGTGCTTTACAGATCAGTTTTGTTCCTAATAAGATCTTACCATCCTCAGATGAAATGGGTTTTGCATAAACATTTGTATAACCAAAATACTATTAAAAAAATGATGCTTTAGCTATAACCATTTAGCCAATGCATGGATGCAATCACTCATAAATAATCAGGAAAACTAAAAATGTTCAAATAACCTCTAATATTTATTTATTTAGTGGTTTTCACCAAACTTTCTCTCTTAATATATACAAAGTTTGACTGTAGCCATAGAAAGAGATTACACAGCAATATGTAAAGTATAAAGTGAGCCAAACAGCCACATACTACATGCCAGGACTAAATATTAATTTGAATACGGAGTTGAAATTATTTTATAATATTACCTATATAATATCTGAACACATATACATTTCTGGCAAAAGAATGAAAAAGAAAGAAAAGAAAAAGCTATGACACTAAATGATTGTCATATTTATGTATGACACTAAAGAATACCATCTTTTTACTCTCCAAAATGATGCCCTTGCCAAGGTTTTTTAAGGGTTACGATGTTTAACCTTTGCGTAAAGCTGAGAGGAGCCTACAAACAGCTCTTCCTCTGATTGCTTTGACTCTGTTTGTTTGTTAAGCACATCTGCACTCACAATCACCTGTGCTTCTCTTGCTCTTGAAGACTCTCCTATTGAGCTCTTGGTCTTTGCTAGGTCTTCAGAACAATCCTGGACCACAGCATAGTCAGCATGAAGTGAGGAGATGCTCACAACCTCTCGTGGTTTAGTGTTTTTGAAGACAACGGAGGAATAAATGATGGATTCTGGTTTGACTGTGGTGGCTCTAGCAGATGACATCATGGCTTTATTAGAATAAACAGGCTCCCCTTCATTCTCCTGTGCAGTGGACTTGAATATTCACAGGGTTAAATCAGTGCTGGAAAGCTCTGGTGTCTGTTTAAATTGTTTAGCAGTTTGTATACTTCATTAAGTTGGTAAATTCTTTGTGAGATTTTTTAGTGTGTCAGTTGTAACTTACTTCATTGGTTGAAAAGCTTCTTGTAGCACCTTCACTTCTAGTCTGCAGACACTTCTCTTTTCTGAAAAGCATGTATTCATGTTTAATTTCAGTTCTATACTAGTTTGAAAGCTGTTGGATTTCATCAAAAATATCTTAAATTGTGTTCTGAAGATGAATGTAGGTCTTAAGGGTTTGGAACAACATGAAGGTGAGTAATTAATGACAGAATTTTAATTTTTGGGTGAATTATCCCTTCAGAATTATCATACTGATGACATTTCACAATAGCTACTACTTGGAATAAGATTATATTTAAAGTTCCCTTCCCAAAATTGGGTAAATTACTTTCATCTGTCAAAAAAAACATGTGAATTTATAAAAAATAATTTCAATCAGCTCATTATCATATTATATGCATTATCTTTTCATTTTCTAGGTCATTTATTTGTGTTGTTCTGCTATGATCCTTTAATATATCACCTACCGTACACATGTGTATGTAATGACACACATCATCATGACCACCAAAGCACCAACTGCAACTTCAATAAGCACAGACAAAAGTTTCAAACCTAAACAGAAATATATTTGGAAAAATCACTGATGATTCACTGATTAAATAAAAAAAAATCTGAAAAGTAAGAAATGACATTAAAATTGACATATTTTTCATTTACAGTTTGATTTGTCTATTGGGTGATTCACAAAACTGAAACTCACTTGTGACAGAGGGAAACAGCAGAAACAGTTGACTTGCAGCTCCATAAGTGTTTTTGCTGACACACTGCAGAGTGGATGTGTTTGTGAGAGGCTGATATAGAGTGATGGAGCTCCTCAAGCCTGTGCTGCTCAATCGCTCTTCACTGATGAACGTGTTTGAAGAGTTAGTGACAGGACGTCCAGACAGATGCCACTCCAGTTTAGGAGAGGGATTCCCATTAACCTCACAGAAACACACCATTACATCAGTTCTGGTACAGCTGGATAGGTTAGAGATTTTAGGGGCTTCTGAAAAAGAGAAAAAGGTAATAGTGTGATGCATATACTGTAGATATATAGGTGTCTTACAGAGGAGAAAAGAAATTATGCAACAAAATCTTACACTGAACATGTAATGTGATGTTGTTCTGTGCTGTTTTGTTCTTGTCCTGTAGCTGGTAGGTTATAGTGCAGGTGAAAGTGACTCTGTGTTGACGGTGAGTAGCAGTGAAGTTCAGATCAAAGATGAGCTCCTTTAGTCTGCTGCTCTCACTGAGGGGGATTCTGGGAGTGGAGCTCCATGTGAGAGTTGGTGGAGGAGAGGAGCAGAGAGTCTCAGCAGAGCAGCACAGACTCACAGAGCTCCCCTCCAACACCTGCAACACCTCCTCCTGATCCTGCACCTCCTTCTGCTCCACATACAGCTGCACTGTGGGTTTGGGAGGAGACTCTGCAATGCACACACATTTATGTTGCACATATGAATATGTTGGTTATAAAGTGACATTTTGGTCAAAGACAATCATCACCACAGTGTTTTTTTTTCCTTTTTCCAAAGATGATTATTTAAAATATTATTGTGCATATTGATCATGAAAAGTCAGTTGGTACAATATCAAAATGTACAATTTATAACATTTTCCAGACATGAAGTCACTCACCAATCACATGTATTGAAACACTGGTTTTTGCATAGGTCCATTTCAGTCCACCTTTACCCTCAATCCTGAAGTAATATTGACCACTGTGAATTGATCTGACTTCATAAAAAACAGTGGTACAGTTCCTGTCTTTTAATTTTCCAGTTATACTCCCTCTAATGAAGGAGTTCTGGCTTGATGTTGTTGAGCTGAACACTAGATTTTTGTTCACATCAGTCCCATTTTTTAACCACAGTCCTGTGGCTGTCTCAGTGAGGTCTTTGTCATACGTTTCATTAATCTCAAATCTGCACTTTATGATCACACAGGATCCACTGAGAGCGTCAATCTTCTCTGGCAGACTGATGCTGAAATCTCTACAGCAAACACCTACAACACACATAATAAAATTATTTAAATACAAGCAGAAACAGTGAAGAATTCAGACACACCAAAATATTTCTGTTGTGTCATAAACATACAAAATGCTACAAAAACATTACTTCCAGAATATTCAGTTGAAAGAGTTTTTTTTCAAAAGGCGACATAAGCAGAACAACAGTGGATATAATATATAAAATATTCAAGTACAGTTTGATTTAAAATGTTGTAATATTTTAAGTAATATTAGTTACAAGACGTTTTTAATACACAGTATTGTGTATAAATGTTCTAAAGCAGGGGTGCCCAAACCTGTTCCCGGAGATCGACTTTCCTGCAGAGTTTAGTTCCAACCCTAATCAAACACACCTGTCTGTAATTATCAAGCGCTCCTTGAGATCCTAATTAGCTGGTTCAGGTGTATTTGGTCAGGGTTGGAGCTGAACTCTGCAGGAAAGTCGATCTCCAGGACCAGGGTTGAGCACCCCTGTTCTAAAGTGTCTAAAGCACCACTGTATCACATAGACAAAATAATCAGTTTAACACTTAAATTCACACTTTCATTCATGTCACACCAAACACATCAACCTATTGTAATACAGTATAGATGTGAAGAAGAGAAAGAAAACCACACCTTGTAAAAGAAAACAAAAAAAAAGTATCTTCTCCGCAGTGTCCATTTCTTCTTAACAGTCAGATCTGTATGGAAACATACTTGTAAATCTGCACA
>VONZ01003055.1:0-29482 GCA_012976165.1 Labeo catla | reverse complement strand
AAAAATCACTATATATATATATATATATATATATATTTAATATCAGTCGATATCAATAATTATCATGATAAATGTCAAATGTTTATTTTAAGTTTAACGTCAGATTTTTGCTCCAAAGTGAAAGTTGTAGAAACCAGACCATTAATATTATATATATATATATATATATATATATATATATATATATATATATTGTTTCAAATCAAGAAACATGTTTGGTTGTCTGATGATGATAATGATAATAATAATAATAATAATAATAATAATAATAATAATAATAATAATAATAATAATAATAATATAATAATATCACTTTTTTGTCTCTTAGAAATGCACATTTGATAGTAGCTTGAGGATGCTTGAGGTAAATTTTAGTTCATTATTAATCAGTAACATCTGTAAAAATTATTGCAACCTTAGTTTCATATGGTTAAATTTATTCTGACCCAGTTTTTTTCTTTTATTAATTAAACATTGGACTCCCATAGTAGCAAGCATAGATTTAAATAATTAGAAACACAGTTAAAACCACACATAATGGTACCTTAATACCATGGTAAAAATATAATTAAATGGTTTTATAGGTAGGCTATTTGTATGAAAAATGGTAGTCTAAAAACATTCAGTATAAATGAAGACATGCTGTAGCTTAATCACACATACATAAATACTATAATTTTATATCATTACTCCTGTGATAAAATTCAGTGTGAATATCCCATATTTCTGACTCAATACCATGTTGCAGTGAGTGTTACTACAGTAAATCCATGGTAAATGATGGTGATGTGTAGATTGAAAAGCCTTCTGACTGTCTCGTTGCACACAGCTTTAAACTAGTTTGAATCACAGAGTCATTTGTGTTCATCGCTAAATTCAGTGTTTTACACTGGATCTCAGCGCTGTTTAGTGCTCGTGTGACGGAGTAAATGCATCTTCTCTAGTGAGCTCACGCAGCACCGCAGTTTGAACTTTGCTCCGAGCAGATAAACGGTCCGTATGGTGCGATTCAAATGAGTCGCACTGTTTCGTTCCGCTTTTGGCACATAAAAAGTATATCGAACATTTATTGAACTCTTCATAACGTTTTATCGGAGAAAATTATGTCGCGATAATTATCGTTATCAAATTATCGCCCAGTCTTAAATTTAATACTGTAATGAGTGGGGCGGGGCCAAGAGCCATGGGAACGGAACGGTGGAGCGACACCTGCTCCACTCACCGGTCTTGAGTCCCACGGAGGAGCTCCGGAAGGATAAAAGGAGGAGCAACGACAGTGGAAAACGAGAGAGGACCAGGCCTGGAATTTATTTTGTGTTTTGTGTGTGTGGCAGTCGTCCATGAGGGGCTGCCGCCTTACTTTTGTGTTTGTTTATTTTATAATTAAAGTGGTAAGGGTTTGCTGGTTCCCACCTCCTTCTTCCCGTTCAACGAACTGTGTTACATTGGTGCCGAACTACATTGCTGCCATGCTCCGGGGTCGAGGAAGGGTGGCTGCCGTCCGAGAGGGAGCGGAGGAGGAGCGTTGAGCCTCCCACCAAAGGATGTCCAGTACCATCGCATGGTACCAATGTAACACAGTTCGTAGAACAGGAAGAAGGAGGCGGGAAACGGTGAACCCTTACCACTTTAAGTCCGCTCCTCCTCTTATCCTTCCGGAGCTCCTCCATGGGACTCAAGACGGGTGAGTGGCGCAGGTGTCGCTCATTATCATTATACTCCACCGGCCTCGTTCCGTTCCCACAGCTCTTGGCCCCGCCCCACTCGTTACAAATACATATTCCTAGTCTTATTGTGTATAGTTTATCAAAACACATTATTTGAAAGGGAAAAAAGAAAACTTTTATGACAACTCCTAATCTTTCATCATAATGCAATTACTAGGCATATCAGTTTCATCAAATAATCAGTAATTAAACCAAATTAGTCAAATAAAATAATTGTATGCATATCAACATTTGCTGAGAAAAGCCCTCAATTTAAGATAATTAAAAACTAATATTATCTAATCATGGCTGACAAGTAAAGCATTAAATAAACTTCAAATAAAAAGAGGCTTTGTATGTCAGTATATTATTTCTGTTATTCCCATTTCCATTTGAATGTTTACCAGTAGCCAAATACTATAGCTGTTCAGGTATCGTTTTTAGGCTGATGTTTTAGGTAACGTGGCCTTTCTAAGATGCGAATAGTCTACAATTTAATGCCGGTTAACCTTCATGTAATAAAGGTTACAGCAATAATAGCCGTAATAACAGATTTTTAAAAAGAACCGTCACCATTGTAATATGTCAAGATGCTCTCGAGGGTGAACTTGACCTTCAGCTTCCACCTTCTGGACAAACGCCTCCTCAAATGTGGGTGTAAAAGATGTTTCAGAAGGTTTTTTGGTGTGTTTTAAATGATTAAAATTAAAAATAGGAATTGAATTTTGTATTATTATTTTTTTTTTTTTTGGTCCAGTTGAGTTTAAGGTCTGTATGTTGGGCAGAAGATTGTATTGTGTGTCTGTCTAGATGTCTTTGTGCGCTTTCACAGTCCGAATTAGATATCAGCTGGCACACAAATACTATTCAACGTAACCCGTGACATTTAAGTCAGACTTAAAAGACAAGCGGGCACTTTAATCAATCCACCAGTCACAATGAAACATATCTTAGTTAATTCAGCAGTCAATAATCTTTATCTCTTTAACATTGTTAAACAACGTTACAATTACAAACAGTGTTAATAAGGTTCCTGTTTTACCTTAATAGAATTTGTCCATTATAATGAATACATTTAGATCAATACATCATTTACATTTCCCCCGATTTTCTTTTCTTTTTTTAACCTGCTGATCTAGAGAAGCAGATTCTGTAGGTTCATGTACATGTAAAAGATCATGTTTAAGGTCATGAACTGGTCATCAACTGCCTTTTATTAATATCATTATTATTATTATTGTGTACATTTCTCTAAGGTCCAATTATAATGGATATCAAGATTTTTACACCAAAACATCATAATTTAGAAGTAATAGGCTATTTTCTTGTTTTTTTTTTCACCCCCCTCATCAGAACGCTCAAATTTTAATGCTTGTTTAATTAGGCATGGTGGATTGTAGACTCGGAATTAAACGCCTACTTCTGTGATTGGCTAAGAGTTGTGTATGTTTGACAGCTGTGGTGGGACAAGCAAGCGACAGACACAGTGGGCGTGATGTCAGGCCTTGGAGAGGCTTTTATTAAACATAAACAAAAGTGTCCAAAATAAACAGGGGATCTGGTGTCCTCGTTGTGCTGGGGGTTCTGTGAAGGAGGAGCAGTGTTTGAAAAGGAAGGGTCCAGGTAAAGGGGCGGCCACACGCGTTGCCCTCTCAGGTCTGGCAGCTCGTTGCTTCCTGGACCCACGAGGACACCAGCGTGCATGCACAGGGAAGAGACCGGCCTCCCGAGGAGAGGCTCACTTGGCACCGGACCAGGGACAGAGAAACCAGAATTTAGTCGACAGCTTCAACCAACCGCAGAGTAAGTGGTAATAAATGAAACATCACTTACCCCTTTGGCAGCTGGGAGGCCATTACCGTCATTTCTCCATCCCGGTCTGTGTTTTCACCAACTTCTTTTGCGAGCGAGAGGGGAGGACGTCATCAGGTTTTGCCTGACTGTGCTGTCTAGGCTCCGCCCTGCCCGCATTCTCCACCAGTGTGGCGGGACGAGCAAACGACAGACACAGTGGGCGTGCCGTCAGGCCTCGGAGAGGCTTTTATTAAATGATGTTTGATAACAAAGTTCGGGAGGAGCATGATCAGATAATCAACTAATTTGGCACAGGTGCAACTCGTCTAGCTAGCACAAGTCATATATAAGCACACAGCCGACTTACCTCCATCATTCGACTGTTTTTTCGGCATTCGGTTTTGCTCCTTTCGCCATTATATTACAGACTTACTTTTCCGCACAACGACGAGACCAGTAACATTACACGAGATCCCCTGTCGCAACTGGCGTCGAGCTCCACGCTTCATCGCGACCGTCGCTCCGCTCGATCAGCCACACGTTCACCACAACGCCGAAGCTTAACATCGCTTCCACCGGCGAGACGTCCAGGTTCTTCCCCGGCATCCTCGTATGATTCGACCATGCCAATATATCCTCCGCACGGAAAATGGACTGTATACGCTGTTTAATCTCAAAGAATCATTCTCGCAGAGGACAAACAAAGCGGACCCGTACGGGATATTTTTTCACCTTGCAGATTAGCCAACCTCACTCCTAAATCCACTCCAGCCACCAAGACGGCCAACAGATCGAGCAAAGCCCCGAACTCTCCTCGTTTGACACCACCATAGTCCCGCACAAGACCCGGCTCTCCTCGAGTGCTGGGTCGCAGCGGCAGGCATCAATGAGCTCGGGTCGCGTCCCAGTTCTCACCGCAGCAAAACCTCACTCGCTTCCCGCTTCGGCTCAACTTTTCACCGCGGGTCTTCCGGCCGCAGCGCCGCATGCAGTCAGGCCTCCAGCTCTCGCAGCAGTCGCTAGCACGATGCAGGCTGTGTTGCAAATGATTTTTGTGTTTGTAGGTGAAGTCGCGAAACAAAATTACTCAAATGTTCTGTATTAATTTTCACTAGCATTTAGTTGGGTTTTTAATTACACGTTGTACACAGACAGATACGATGGAAAAAGATTGGTTTTCGAGAAAAATAAGTTCAACAGTGCACCTAAATTAACAATCATAGGTGCATAGTCCCAACTTACGTGTATCATAAAGCTACTATTAATGTTTTTGTTGAAGTGCAACTAGCAACCTAATTTGTTCGTGATGAGCTTACTGCTAAGCACCTCTCTTACCAGCTGATCTGCTGCTCAGCTGGCCAGCTGTTTCAACACTCATTTTGTGTGGTTAAGAGGAAAAGTGTCTTTTTTTTTTTTCTTCATGTTTTTAATGAAAAGTTGCAAATGTTGTCAATTATTAATATGTGTATAACACATAATAATAATAATAATGATAAAATAAGTAAAAATAAAATAAATAAATATTATTATAATAATACTAATAACCATATTTAAAAAAAAAAAAAAGTTTCTAGGATGGTCTGAGAAGTTGTTAAATCTAGCAACAAATTTGCTGGGTTGGCAACACTGCAGGCCACTCAAGCATTTTAGCATTTACTGCAGAATGTCACAAACCACTCCCAGCAGCTGAAATAAGCCTGAAGTTGCTTCCCATTACTTTTAATCCTTTTCTTTTTCAGCGGCCTCCAGCTCCATCAGCATACGGTAGCATGAGGCTGCCTTCACTGGCTCCACAGGCTCTTCTGGATGTTTCAAACCCCACTCCCTTCCCATGACCTACAGCAGTTGAAGAAAGCGTGAGGCTGTCTCCGCTTGCAACTCAAGCCCACACATCTCAGGCTTTTCCTCCTATTACTAATAACTCTTTTTCTTTCAGTGGCCTCCAGCTCCCTTAGCAGACACTAACCCAGATGCTGATTTAAGAGTGATACTGCCTTTGCCGACAATTGCGCCCCATGCTCCCCTTCCCTTACAGCTCTCGACTTCATTCAAAATAACATTGTTTTCTTCCAGATAAAGTTTCAGCTCTCCTCAATTATCAAGTCGTAGCAAGCCATTAGCAAGCCTGGGCTGCGCCCCAGACTCAGCTGCTCCTTACACTGCACGCTGACACGACTTTCCGACCTCCTATCCTTCCCACCCCTTCCCTTCTACCTCTGGTAGCAGACGCTAGTGTGAGGCTGCCTTCGCTAGCCACTCAAGATCTGCCACCTTACTCTTACCCTCCTGCTGCTCCTTTTCCCTATCGATGGCCAGGAGCTAATCCACGTGTGAGGCTGCCTCCGCAAACAGTTATGGCCCTTCCTTATCTTCCTTCTTACCCTTCTTTTCAATTTAAAATATCAGGCTCCCTTTTCCTGCTTCCAACTCAGGAACCCTCAATCTAAATCCTTTCTTGACCCTCTTTGCATCAATAACTCTAAACAACATGCAACATATTTCTAATTTGAAGACATCTAAAACTGATTCTCGCTCAAACGGGCTTACCCACAAAAAAAAATAAAAAATAAAAAATCTCTCACAGCATCAAATACAAGCGGTCAGTCAGTGGTCATCAGATGCTTTCAGAAGCTACATCCGGTCCAATCACCACAACATAAAAGAAGCCCATCTAGCATTTATCAGAAATAAATAAATAAATAAACAGATAAAAGTTCCCTGCTTTTAATAACGTCGCTTACTTGAGCAGTCAAGGCTCTCCTTTCCGATGCAGCCAGTCAAAGCCCCTTTTTGGTCACCCTTCAGCCCTTTAGCCATCGTTTCAAATCTCATTTGCACATCCAGCAACGGACAGGGCTCTCCCTTCCGGTGCAGCAGGGCCACGGCTCCCTTCGGTCACAGTGTGAGCCCTCCGTCCTTCGTCTCGAGTTACGCTGCGTACTCTGCGTCGGACGGGGCTCTCCCTCCCGGTGCAGCAGAGCCGCAGGCCCCCTTCGGTTGCAGTGAGAGCCCTCCATCCGAGGCATCAAACCACGCTTCGTATTCAGCCGCAAGGGGGACTCTCCCTTGAATTTCTTTACTTATTCAACATCGGACGGGGCTCCCCCTACCGGTGCAGCAGAGCCGCGGCTCCCTTCGGTCGCAACATGAGTCCCCCGTCTGTTGGAGTTACGCTGCGTACTCCGCGGCAGATGGGACTCTCCTTCCTGGTGCAGCAGAGCCGCGGCTCCCTTTGGTCGCAGCGGGAGCCCTCCATCCGATACATTGTCGCAAGAGGAACTCTCCCTTCCGGTGCAGCAGAGCCGCAGCTCCCTTTGGAAGCAGCGAGAGTCCCTCCACCAATCGTCTTAAATCTTCTCACCTATTCAGCATTCAACGGGGCTTCCCCCGTGCAGTAGAGATTCCCTTCGTCGCAGTGTGGGCCCCTCTGTCTATCATTTGAGTTGCGCCGCGTGCTCAGTGGCGGATCGGGCTCTCTCCCCTCTCCCTTCCCAGGTGCAGCAGGGGGACTCTCCCTGTGCAGCAGAGCCGGCCCCTTCGGTCACAGTGGAGTCTCTCCACCACTGCTCCAATCTTTGGCTCATCCAGCATCGGACCGGCCCCTTCCCGTGCAGGGCCACGGTTCCCTTCAATTGCAGTGTGTGAGCCTCCATCTGCCGCCTGAAGTTACGCTGCACTGGCGCGGACGGGCTCTCCTCTCCTGGGGCAGAGCCGTTCCCCCGTCGCAGTGGGGCCCTCCACCATACGTCGTGCTGTAAAGGGGACTCTCCCTCCCGGTGCAGCAGAGCCGCAGCTCCCTTCGGAAGCAACGAGAGTCCCTCCACCACTCGTTCCGAATCTTTTTGGCTCATCCAGCATCGGACCGGGCTCCCCCTTCTGGTGCAGCAGGGCCATGGTTCCCTTCGGTCGCAGTGTGAGCCCTCCGTCTGCCGTCTGAAGTTACGCTGCGTACTCGGCGGCGGACGGGGCTCTCCCTCCCGGGGCAGCAGAGCCATGGCTCCCTTCGTCGCAGTGGGGGCCCTCCACCCGATACGTTGTTGCAAGGGGGACTCTCCCTCCCGGTGCAGCAGAGCCGCAGCTCTCTTCGGAAGCAACGAGAGTCCCTCCATCTATCGACTTAAATATTCTTGCCCATCTAGCGTCGGACGAGGCTTCCCCTTCCGGTGCAGCAGAGCCACAGCTCCCTCCGGTCGCAGTGTGGGCCCTCCGTCTGACAATTGAGTTACGCTGCGTACTCGGCAGCGGACGGGTCCCTCCCTCCCGGTGCAGCAGAGCTGCAGGCTCCCTTCGGTCGTAGCGGGAGCCCTCGTCCGACGCATCAAAACGTTCCTAGTCTCCAGCTGCCAGTCTCTAAGCTTCTTTTGGAGGAGCTGTCTGGGTTCGGGCCATATTCCGGGCTCGGAGCCCTCCCCCAGGACAGCACGCCAAAATATGCTTACTGTTTACTCAACCAGATTAGATGTGAGGGTGAACTCGTGAAACATAAAATAAACAAAAGTATCCTAAAGGGGTAAATAAAGTGTCCAAAATAAACAGGGAATTTGGTGTCCTCGTCGTGCTGGGGGTTCCTTAAAGGAGGGGCAGTGTTCGAAAGGGAAGGGTCCAGGTAAGGGGCGGAGTCCGGCGGCCGCAAGTGCTCCCCTCTCAGGTCCGCGCCTCTAGGGGCGGCGGCTTCTTTCAGCGGCTATGACCTCCTTGGCTCACGCCACTTCTGGGGGATTCAATGGCCCGGTATCCTCGCCCGTCAACCATCAAATGTGTGCGGTACAACGGGTGGCAGCTCGTTGCTTCTGATGGCGCTCGTTCCTCTCATGAGGCTTCATTGACATCAGGTGTGCCTCAGCACGCCGCCAGACCTGGCTATTTCGCTATTTCAATATGCGAAATATGTACCAATAAGTACATATCACTGCAGTTTCCAATAGAAATTAACACTAGAGGTGGTAAAACAATCACTTTTGTACACAGTTATGAGTACATCTACATGTTTCACCTTTCGGATGTAACAAGTCTGCCTGGCAGCTCAGGCAGCACGGAACTGGACTTAGGATATGGTATGAGTCACGTTCAAACCCAGTGGACATTTCACATTGAGTATGTCACCAAACATACATAGTGGTACATATTTCGGGTCTTGCGGAAAAAGTTTGTTTGAAAAAGTTAGTTCGTTGAAACAGATACAATTTTTGTCATGAGATGTGTTTTTTTTTTTTTTCTTTGTTACTGAATCAAAAACATACAGCATGACCAATGTGATTTAGTCTGAGTCAGTTTCATAAACATGCAGTGTGACCCAAGTATCCTAATTCCTTAAAGAAATTTTTCTTGTGAGTTGGTTCTTTTTAGTGAGTCAAAACCATACAGCACTGCCCACGTGGTGCATTGTGAGTCACAAATGACTCTTATAAGTCATTGACTTTTAGTGAATTAAAACATGAAGCATGACCGTAGTAGTCAGATTTCCAAACAAATGATTCATGTGAGTCAGTTTCTTTTTAGTGAATCAAAATGCAACTTAACCATAGTAGTCTAATTCAAACAAATGACTTGGCTCTTTTTAGTGAATCAAAAACAGTGTCACCAATGTAGCCCGATTCCCAAAACAAATTAGTCTTATGGGCCTTTTTGGGGTTCATGGATTTTTCTCCTAATGAGCTGATGATCTGAATCAGGTGCGTTAAATGAGGGAGACATACAAAATGTGCAGAGCAGTGGGCCCCGAGGACTGGAGTTGAGAACCACTGGGCTAGACAGCATTACAAAAACAGTAAGGCAACTGTTTTTGTTAAACAATAGCTCCAGTTAAAGTGCGTAGTGGTGACTTTTTTTTCACACGATTGACCCGAGTTCGAATCCGCCTTTTGCTGAACTCTTTCTTCTTCCTTTTTACATCACATTTCAAATCAAAAAGGTGTTTATTTTCAATAAAAAATGAAGAAAATTATAAAGTGTAAAATAAAAGGCCTCATAGGTGTTTATCAGTTAAGGTTAGGGGTAGGTGTAGGGAGTGCTTCATTGTCCCAAGACGGCATCCATTTAATAATTTTAAAAAAATAATAATTTACTCTCAATGTGTTATTATTGCATGTTGTTTTATAATGTTCTACAATACTGAGGTGCAAATATCTGCCACTTGCGCTAAGTAGTATAAGAGGCATCTAACTAATTTTATTGCAAAGAATTTTTACATAAGGGAAAATATAATCCATTGCTATTTAAACTTGGTGTAAACAGCATGTATTGGCATTTGCACTTAGCAAATAGCTGTTGCCATATTGTTTTCAATTCAGGTGTATACATTAGAGCTAGATTTATTTAATGTCATTTTAAAATCATTCAAATTCAAATTTATGGATTTTGTTTTTTAAATGAAATATTTGGGTAGCTTTTAATCTTTATTAATCTTTTGTTAGTAGCATGTAGTGTAGCTAACTGCATTTCAAAAAATATTAGCTTGACTGTTACTTTTATGATTAGCTTGTAGCTTAAAAAGCTATAGTTTCGCCGGTGTGTTTTGACCAGGCAGCCGACTGTACTTATCGTTTTAAGAGCTTGATTATTATTGATGCAATAAGGCATTTTGTAACAAATAGCTTTTCAGCGGCTAGTTAACAGACGTGCTTTTAGCCCCAGCCTGATATGAGTTAAATTGGTGTAATAAATTGGTCCCTGAAACTGAGCAGCATTGAGATCATAACCTGCGAGAGCCAATCTGGCTGTGACAGGATTCTGCTTGCACGTACAAAAAGATTGAGCTCAGCGATGCTCCCCCAGCGCACCCTTGTTAACAAACTGGTCAGGTACGCAGGAGACTACAGCGCTGATAATTTTACCAATAAAAAAAGCTTAGTGGGTGCTAACGTATGGCAAAACTGCTCCCGTGCAGGAAAATTCTGCAATGTATGCCATGTTGTCAAGTTTTTGGGTCACTACCTCCACTGTAGAGCGGCTGTGATTGTTGTGTTACACAGTTCAAGAGCACAGATGGGATTTTACGCTAGAACATAGGGCGCCATGAGATCTTGGTGTATGTGCAATTGGCAGTTTTTTTTATTTATTTCATTTAGTCTCTAGAGGATGAAAAAGCAGTCTTTTTTTGGATGCCCACAGCACTCGAAAAATATACAAACATTCTGTGTGATGACTCACTTGGTTTGTATCTAGGAAGCATTCTCTACTTCCATATAGGTTATAAATACAGTGCACAATTCATGCTGAAATTCCCTTGAAACAGACCTGAAATGTCAGGTGGAATGAAAATGTTGCAGAAAACATTGGCATATAACGTACAAAAACATAAATATAAAAACTTTAATGAATCAAACTCTAGTTAAAATCCTAAAGCAAATTGATTCTTTTACTGAATGATTTATATGAATCATTTGTATTTAGTGAATCAAAAACCTACGGCGTGTAGTCTGATTCACAACCCTGATGTCTGCATTAACATCTGCAAGACGTTTTATTTTTTTTTTTTTTTAAGAGTGTTTGTTCATCTGCAATACGTCTATAGGACATTTTCTATTAGATGTCAGATAGACGTCTATTAGACATATTTAAGATGTTTATGATTTAGAATATATGTAAAACTGACATCTTACAAACGTCTGTCAGATGTTTGTACACAGCAGATGCTTTCCAGATCAAGTGATCTTTAACAGACATCTTGCAGACACGCCAGTGTGCTATCTGGGAAACAAATTGTTTGTATGAGTCAGTTCTTTTTAGTGATTCAAAAACAGCATGACCACTGTGATGCAGTCTGACTAACAAATAAACGATTCATATGAGCTGGATCTTTTAGTGAATCAATACATGCAGCACAAAAGATGTGGTTTAGTCTGATTCAAAAACAAACGATTCATATGAGGCAGTTCTTTTTAGTGCCAAATCCTGAAACCAATGAGTCTTAGTAGCTGATTCTTTTTATTGACTGATTTATAGGAGTCTGTTCAAACGAATGATTAAATGATTCAAGTGAATGAGACAAACAGCATGATCAATGTGATGTAGACGACTAACAAACAAATTATTTATAGGAGTCAGTTCTTTTTAGTGCTAAATCCTGAAACACATAAGTAATAGTAGCTGATTCTTGTGTTTATTGAATGATTTATGTGAATCGGTTCATTTTAGTGAATCAAAAACCTACATTGTGACCAATGTGGTATAGTCAGATTTACAAACAACTGATTCATATGAGTGAGCTCTTTGTAGTAAATCAAAATCAGCATGACCAATGTGATGTAGTCTGATTAACAAACAAATGATTCTTATGAATCAGTTATTCTTATTGAATCAAAACAGCATGACCAATTTGATGTAGGCTGACTAACTAACAAATGATTCATATGAGTCAGTTATTTTAGTGAATCAGTACATGCAGCAAAAACTGTGTTGTGTAGTCTAATTCAAAAACAAACGATTCACATAAGTCAGTTCTTTTAGTGCCTGAAACAAATGAATCTTAGTAACTGATTCTTTTTTAATAAATGATTTATATGAATAGGTTCTTTTAAGTGAATCAAAAACAGTGTGACCAATGAGGTGTAGTCTGATTCACAAACTGATCTGGGAAAAAAAAGTACCAAAGTAGTACCAAAACCTGAAACAAATGGTTCTTAGTAGCTGATTCTTTTTATTAAATGATTTGCATGAGTTGGCTCGTCCTTTTTAGTGAATCAAAAACCTACAGTGTGACAAATGTGGTGTAGTCTGATTCACAAACAAATGATTCATATGAGCTTGTTCTTTTAGTCAATCAAAACATACAGCACAAACTACATGTAGTCTGATTCAGTAACAAATTATTCATATGAGTCAGTTCTTTTTAGCGCCAAATTCTGAAACAAATGAGTAGTAGCTGATTCTTTTTATTGAATGATTCATATAAGTCGGTTCTCAAAAACTTAGATTCACAAATAAATGATTCACATGAGCTGGTTCTTTTAGTGAATCAAAATATACAGCACATACTATGTGGTGTATTCTGATTTAAAAGAAAAAATCATATAAGTCAGTTTATTTTTTTAGTGCCAAGTCCTTAAACTAATAAGTTTTTATAGCTGATTCTTTTTATTGAATGATTTATATGACTTGCTTCTTTTTAGTGAATCAAAAACAAAGTGTGACCGGTGTAGTCAGATTAAATATGATTCATTTGAGCTGGATCTTTTAGTGAATCAAAACATACAGCACAAACTATGTGGTGTAGTCTGATTCAAAAACAAATTATTCACACGAGTCCTAAAACAAATTAGTCTTATTAGCTGATTCTTTTTTATTGAATGATGTATACAAGTCGGTTCTTTTTAATCAAAAAATTGACCATGACCACATGACCAACATGACCAATGATAACTAACAAACAAATGATTAATATGAGCCGGTTGTTTAAAAGGGTCATCGGATGCTAAGTTCACTTTTACATGTTGTTTGAACATTAATGTGTGTTGGCAGTGTATGTACAAATCTACCCTATAATGATACAAATCCATGCAGTGGTTTTTAATTAATCTGTAAAAATAGTATTCCCTTTTTCAAATCGAGCCATTCTCAGATGCCTGTCGGTGTGACGACACACCGTATATCCATCTATGTTTGCATGAATCATTCGTGATCCAGTTTCACTTACAGCAGAAGTGAATATAAGGGTTTTTTTATGAATTTTTGCGATTGCCTTTCCTAATAATGTGCTAGTTAGCAAGCTTAGCGGCTAAACGCCGCTAAAGTAAACAGGCTCGTCACTCCACAGAGAGAAGAGAGAGGTGGGGTGATCAGAGCTCATTTGCATTTAAAACAGCCCTGACCAGAATGGGATGATTTTTGCAGAGCTGATTTTGGCAAGGTAAAAAGGGCGTTGTTTTACACTACCATTGAGAATTTTTAACCAAAGATATATATTATAGACTTTTCATTAAGACCCTAAAGAATCATATCAACTTGTGGAAAATGGGCATCCGATGACCCCTTTAAATGAATCAAAACATACAGCACAACTATGTGGTGTAGTCTGATTTAAAAACAAATTATTCAAATGAATCAGATTTTTTTTAGCATCAAATCCTGAAACGAATTAATTATAGTATCTGATTCTTTTAAATGAATTATTTATATGAGTCGGTTCTTTTCAGTAAATCAAAAACCTACAGCGTGACCAATGTGCTATAGTCTGATTCACAAATAAATGATTCATATGAGTCAGTTCTTTTTAGTGATAAATCCTGAAACAAATGTGTCTTAGCTGGTTATTTTTATTGAATGATTCATAGGAGTCAGTTCTTTTGGGTGAAGTAAAAAAAAAGCAACAGTGCGATCAGCGTGGTGTAGTCTGATTCACAAACAAATGACTCTTATAAGACAGCTCTTTTTAGTGAGTCAAAAACATGCATCATGACGGAGTAGCCTGATACACAAACAAATTACTCTTATGTGCCAAAACATGACTTTTGACAAAACGACTAAAAAGACGAGTTACCAATTTGAATCCACCTGAAACACTGCACTATTTACCTTACAGCTTTTGCAAAGAAGAGAAACCAAAATTAATGAACACAAATTGGGAAATCTGTATTGATAACCAACCCTTAAAAAAAATCACCACCAAGGCTACCATTTGTGCTGTGATTTTATATTGCCTCATAAAAGCGTAACCTTCAAAAGTCTGCATTGAAAAACAGGTTCCCAGCACATTTTGTTCAGTATTTTCTCAGCCCAAACTGCTATAAAAAGTAGCATGATTATAAATAAGTTGCATTTGTGCATCATTTGTCTGTAAGCACATGACAAATGAGGCACTTCCTTCCTAGCATCTAAAGGCATTACTTTGCTTAAGGTTCAATTTTTTATGATAATGTTTCACCTCGCCAATAAAACAAATAGCTTTTTCCCTACAGCATATTGGTGTGATTTCTCTCAGAGAGCATTGTTTTCTTATATTTTCTTTTTGGAGACGTTATTAAATGACTGACTGCTTCGTAGCAAGCGTGCGCTAACAGCGTTAGCAAGCTTAGCAGCCGTGTTATTTAGATTGCAGTATATATACCGCAGTGTTTATTGCTGTTAGATTGGAGGATGCAGTTGCCTCAAGGGCATTATTCTAATAACATTTTGAAATGCGTGTTTCTGTTGAAATATCAGCACTTCATAACCAAGGTGTGTTTTAAAACTCAAACTCAGAGTTGCCGTTTAGCGCTAAACTGTGATCGATAGTGCTTTTCTTTATTTCCAGACAAGTAATGTTGAGAAATCAACAAAATCGAATATGACAACAATAAACCGCACTGCAAAAATGAAGACTGTCTTTGATTTGTGTGGCACCGGAGAGAAAAAGATTCTCAGTTGTTCGCTAAATTATGGGTCTTTTAATTTGAACGTTTTTATTGTGCTGCAGCTGCACAAAGCCCTCTATTGTATTTTCTTTGTGTTTCTTTATTAGCAGCTCTTTTCTCCTGAAAGCTATTTTTGAGGGTCTTTGATGGCCTGGAATACCTTTGTAATAACTTGAGACTTCACTGGTGGCCCTAATATCATACAGAAAGGAAAGGCCCTCGACGGCATGCAAATGAAGCGAGCGCGTGTGAAGTGTGTTTGAGTAATGAATTAAGGTGCAGAGGGATCTGACGCATGTCATCTTCAGCGGAGAGAAAAAAAAAAAGCAACAAAGACGTGGTTTCTTGTCGAATGAACAGAAGGCAGGACGCAAATGAGAACACTTCAAAAACGGCTTTAAAATCAATAACCAAAGTCGCAACTGTCTCCGCGTTGTAACATGATGAAGATTTTTAAATTTATTTATTTTTAATGAAATCTGACATAGGCTTTAAAGTGATAGATCAGCCAAACATGAGGAATTCTGTTATTTATGCACATCCGTGTTTTTCCAAACTGATACACTGTGATTTCTGTTCATGAAACACAAACTAATAACTGTTACGCAACAGCCAAACACTGACCAGAGTCTGTCAAGCTCCAAAAAAAGACAGAAAAACACTGTAAAAGCAGCACAGAATGTTCTGCGGCTTGAATTTTCACTCGTTTTCTCTCATGAAGATATCGTATGACTTGGAATATAGTGTATATGGATCAATATATGATGCTTTTTGCCTTGTTTTGAGCTTTTATGGCAGGAACGGTGTAACATTTACTTTTGTGTTCCAGAGGAAGAGAAATAACAGCATTGAGGTTTGAAAAAAACATGAAGTTTGCTTTACTGCATGACCCATGTGTGTAACAGCACCGTATTCTTAATGAAAAAGGTATGGAAGCGAAAAACATCTTCCAGCCTGACTTTCCAGTGACCTCTGCGGAATTAAAGGCTGGATATTTTTTTTCTGCTTTCTGGTTCAACAGTTTAAATTTTGCGTGCTTGCTCAATGAAAACATTTCTGAGTTCAACCAACATTTTGTTGAATAAATATTACTTACACTATCAGGAAAAATAAAATAAAATACAAATGTGTTATATTTTTACATGAACAATGCAGTTCTATTTTCCAGTATCTCATCAATACTTCAAAATAATAACTCAAGGCAGTAACAATTTAAGCAATATATTTTGTTTTGGGAACTTATGTTATATCTAAGTGTGTAAGCTGTTTACTTATTTTTTTTAAATTAGTCTTCGCATCAAAGGAGAAGTCCACTTCCAGAACAACAATTTACAAATAATTTACTCACCCCCTTGTCATCCAAGATGTTCATGTCTTTCTGTCTTCAGTCGTGAAGAAATTATGGTTTTTGAGGAAAACATTTCAGGATTTTTCTTCATATAATGGACTTCATTGGTGCCTTGAAATTGAACTTTCAAAATGCAGTTCAAATGCAGCTTCAAAGGGCTCTAAATGATCCCAGCTGAGGAAGAAGGCTCTTATTTAGCGAAACAATCGGTTATTGTTTTCGAAAAAAAAAAAAACTTTTTAAGCACAAAAGCTTGTGTAGCACAGGCTCTGGGATGCATGTCCACAGGTGATTCTTGAACGATTCATTAATTCTGAACAAATCTTTAAAGTGACTCTTGAAGAACGAGTCGTCTTGGGGAGCAACATCTTATTAGGTTCTGTACTGGAATTAGTTCACCTGTTTCGAGTCTTCGGGTTTTTCGAGTCGTTCGTTCATCTTATGGGGCTGTCACGTGATGCAGATTTTGCTAAAATGAATGAAATGACTCGAAAAAAAGATTTGTTCATTTTGCTGAACAAGACCCAAAGGTCCGAGTCGGTAAAATGATCCGAACTTCCCATCACTACTACGAATCACATCTTCGAATCACCACAAGTTTATCATCTGTGTACTTCGGCTTAAAAAGGCAGAGTATGTCGAAAAACTCCATATTATCTCCTCCAACTTCAGAATTGTCCAACATCATTGTACCTTTTTGTTTGTAAACAGCTTTGACTAACTTGCACTTTCTTAGTCTTTGCGCGTTCGCTTTGTAAACACTGGGTCTGTGGTTCCGCCTATGTTCCGCATGACCTTTCGACGTGATTCAATAGTACGTGAACGCGCATCCCAGAGCCTGTGCTACACAAGCTTTTGTGCAATTTTTTATTTTCTGAAAAAAATGACAGATCGTTTCTCTAGATAAGACCCTTCTTCCTCGGCTGGGATCGTTTAGAGCTCTTTGAAGCTGCATTTAAAATACATTTTGGAAGTTTGAAATCAGGCCACCAATAAAGTCCATTATATGGAGAAAAATGTTGAAATGTTTTCCTCAAAAAAACAATTTCTTCACGACTGAAGACAGAAAGACATGAACATATTGGATGACAAGGGAGTGAGTAAATTATTTGTGAATTGCTGTTCTGGAAGTGGAGTTCTCCTTTAATGCCATAATATTGCTCATGCTGACTGATTCGCGAACGCAAAATGCGCACGAACACAAGAGGCGGGATTTATCACATGAACCAATCACAGCCGAACATAACCAGTCATACCCAATCATATCACGATGGAGACATTGCCTACTCTCATGTGACTTCAATTAGGGGGTCTTGAAAGTCAATGGGTTTAGGGGAGGCGAGAGATGCGGACTCCAGGTGTTACTTTACCTGCTGTTGTCGCTGTTGGACAATTTTATAAGCTCTCATAAACAGCAATTCTTTACTTTAAGAGAGTGATACTGTAACCCTAATCCTAAATAATCTGCGATTAGATGATGCTTTTAATGCTAAAATATGTTATTTGCACATTAAATGCACATTAAATGTCGAAATGCATCTGTATAGATTAACACTGCTTGAAGTAATGGTGTCTGTATGATGCTTAGTCATGATACGTGGAGTTATTAAGTACGGTATTAGTGTGTGGGAAATGCATTAACAAGAGCCAGGCTTTTTTTCTGAACTAATGCTTATGAGTGTTGAGTTGTGCATTATGAGCACCATAGATCAGGAAAATGTCTCTGATCGCTGTAGTCGAGAGATTCACAAAAGTGTTTGCTTTGACAAATGGTCAATTTGTAGTTGCTCTTAATGAACTTTAATGACTTTTATTTGAAGGAATAGAATACTTAATGTGGGTTTAATTGAGGCAAGAGCTTCCACCATTTGCCTAAAGGAAAATCACTCCTTCCTCATTGTCAACCCCCAGGATAATCTTGCATACTAAATATAATCTTTTGGTCATTGTAAACTTGGAAAGTACAATGTAATAATCAAGCATTTACTTCATCTGTAGTACATGAAGTCACGGATCAGATTAAGTTATATGCCACAGTAACTGTATAACAATAAAATTGTAAACAATAAACAACAAAGCTTTTTTTTTGTGATCTTAGGGCAGTGCCTGATAAAAAAAAAAAAAGTACATGTCTGCATTCAATAAAACAATTGTGCTTTAATAAATTATTATTATTATTATTATTATTATTATTATTATTATTATGTAATGTATGTAATTGTAAACAATAAACAACATTTTTTTTTGTAACCTGAGGACAGTGCTTGGTAAAATTGTACTACAATAAAGTGTTTCAGTATATATAATAAGCCAAATACATATAGATGTATTCATATTAATTTTATAATTTGCATAATAATAATCATAATAATAATAATAATATTATTATTATTATTATTATTATTATTATTATTATTATTATTATTATTATTATTATAAACATAATTTTTTATAATATAAAAATGTAATAAAAATAACCTAAATATATTGAAAATATACAAATGTAAATATTAAAATATATTTTAAAAGTTATAAAAATAGATGTTCTACTGTAACATTACTAAAAAGCAAATTGTATTTTTTGTTTATGAATTATCTTTATATATTATAGAAATATAGATTGTATTCATATAATAATAATAATAATAATTATTATTATTATTATTATTATTATTATTATTATTATTGTTATAACATCTAAATAAATTTTAAAAAAGCATTTAAAATATATTTAAAACATTTTTTTTAATAAAAAATAAAATAAAAATTATTGTAAAACAAATCTATCTATCTATCCATCCATCCATCCATCCATATTTACTCTACTGTTTATATAGTAACACTCCATCCGTAGACTTTATTGCATTTACAGCACAGCTTATTCATGTTGTAAATTTTAGTAGAAATCAATAATGTCTTATGTATTGATTTTGACATTGGTTATGTTGATGGAGCCTTATAATAAAGAGTACAATTTTGCCTGGACTTTTTTATGATGGGAAATAGCTCTCCAATGACTAGAGCTTACACTGTAGTATGTTATATATAAAATTCATTACTGAGAATTAACATAATGTCCATGATATTCTGAATTATGATATAATTAAATACATTTCTCTACAGTGATCATGTGGCCATAGATAATACATGCCCATGAGTGTAATCTTAATTATGTTCATGTATTATCTGAGGAATACATGATAACGTTCAACTCTGCCCTGCCTGTCTTGCAGAATGATTCCCTCCACGAGTTACGACTTCCTGGTGCGAGACCTCGTATCCGGACGGGAGTACGACCTGTGCGTGCTGGCCGTCTACGATGACGGTGTGACCTCACTGACCGCCACGCGGCAGGTGGGCTGCGTCACATTCGTCACCGAGACCAAGTACAGCCAGTGCCAGTCGCTCCGCAGCCATTTCCTGGGCGGCACCATGATCATCATTATCGGTGGAATCATCGTGGCCTCCGTCCTCGTTTTCATCATCATCCTCATGATCCGGTATAAAGTCTACAGCCATCAGGGGGCAGATTCTGGAAAGGGAACCGCCATGACAAACGTGCGCTCGCAGACCAACGGGGGGCAAGCGGCGGGGCAGGTCCCGCGCTCCAGCTCCAAAATCGTGGAGGGCCAGGAGGCCACGGGAGCGGGTTTAGGAGGGGCTGCCGGGGGCGCTGCTAGTTTAAAAGACTCCACTGCCATGGTGCTGGTCACAGACTCTGAGACAACTGTGCAGATATCAGAGATGATCTGCGAGGACATAGTCTCCCCCACACAAAAGCACCATCCCAGGACTTGTATAGAGCTCAAGAGACGGCCTTCTCTTTCGTCTAAAGAGGGTACAAGCACAGACACACCAGGAGGTATGTACAGTGTAAAAAAAATATGTTTTTTTCGAATTGTAATTGTATAATGCTGCGATATGGAGCTCACATCTCCGAAAGCACTGATGGAAATTTTTCAGGTAGACGTTAACTTTATTAACAAACCGCATATTTGTAGTCTAAACTACAACATTTTCACCTGAAAAACTATATTCTGACATTATAGTGGATTTAGGTGTCCACCATGACACTCGTTTTAAGAAAGCATAGTGATACAAACGGTGAAACAGTTGGAGTTCTGATATAACTAGACAGTCACACTCCTCTCAGCCAAACAGATTCGAGAACCCGAAAGGACTGTTGTGTATGGGTCATTCTATAATTGTGGGTACATCTCTTGTTTGTGAAGTATATTTTTTCATATATATTTTCATCAATATAAAGCCCTGATGCTTAATTTTCTAGTACACAATTATATTTTTCCCAATCACACTACTATAAGTTGAAAAAGCCATATCTTTTGTTCAAAAATTATGTTCATATCACATACAGCCCTGGTATTCAGCTGTCCGATTTTGTAAAGTTGCTCATTTTACTCTGCATTCAAGCATGAAAATGACCTCAAATATAAATTAATTTCATTGTTTTTCCTTCAGTTAGATTAGGTTATCAAGACATTTGGGTGTGCGCTTCAAAAATAATAAATGTTTATTGTGATATAACTTGTTTCATTTGTGTCCAAAAAAAAAATTGTCAACTAAGTTACCCACTAGAACCCACCCACCCCCCCTCAAAAAGTAATGGTTTGTCCCATTCTCACATAATTTGCACAGTATGATGATATTCCTCTAGAAACACATGGATGAAACAAGTTATGTTCTCTGTCTTTCCCCTAATATTGTTTAAATTAGCAAACCTGTGTCAAGAGTGGATTAATTGACTGTCAACAGTGTTACACAAGTATTATTGCTGCAAGTTTTAACAAGACAATTTAACTAAAACTTATGTTTTATGAAAATATATTTCTAAACATACCATGTGACCAGTAGTTCTAGGCTTCCATTTTGAGTATAGGCCTAAAACACTAAACAATGTCAACTAGGTTACCTGTCAAATGTGTTACCCAGTAAAGGTAACATGGTGGACAGTAGCAAACATAGATGATATTTTATGCACATATTCCTACAGATACCTTGTTTCATGGGAAACAGGAAAACTGTTTAATTATAGAATGACTCATATATATAATTTTACATTAAATGGCATTGTTACTATAGTTTATTTAGATTCATCAATTTTATAAAAAAAAATAAATAAATAAATAAAAAATTCTAAACCATTTTTTAGGGTTGTGTTAAAGGAAATGTTAAAGGAATTTACCCAAAAATGAAAATTTGCTTTAAATCCTCAGGCAATTCAAGATGTAAATGAGTTTGTTTATTCATCGTAACAGATTTGGAGAAATTATAATAAAAATTATAATAAAAAGTATTACATCACTTGCTTATCAATGGATCCATTGCAGTGAATGGGTGCCGTGATAATGAGAGTCTAAATAGCTGATAAAAATATCACAATAATCCATAAGTAATCCACACAACTCCAGTTCATCAGTTAACATCATGTGAAATGTTTGTAAGACACAAGTTCATGATCAAGACTCTTTTTAACTTTTAAAGGAGACCTGTTATGCAAAAATCACTTTTATAAGGTGTTTGAACACAGCTGTGTGGCCGCAGTGTGTGAAAACAACCAATCTATAATGGTAAAATCCATCCACTTGTTTTTGTTTTTGTTTTTTTTTTTTTTTTTTATATAATCCGAATAAATCATAAACAGTCTCTCAAAACAAGTGATTTTAGATTCTCCCTACATACACGTTATCGTAGGGAGAAAGTCCTGCCCATTTGTGACGATCTCTGTCCTATTAGCATAGACACAGCCCTGAGTAAAAAGCAGCAATCCGCCATTACTGGAGATCTACAAAGTCAACGCCAAAGAGGCATTACAAGTGTTGTGTTTTCTGATGCACTAACAAACAGGAGTCTCCAAAGATTCCCTCCATATGAGCCACTGAGGACACTGTGGTTAAATTTAATTTTCAAAGGAAATGTCACAGAAAAATAAAAAATAAAAAAATCAGTAAAGTCCCCTATATGTTTAGGGATCAATACCAATGCTTTGTGCATGAACGTCAGCTCCAGACAAGGTATCACGTGTTTGTTTTCTGCCTTTCCGTACTACCAGAATGATCATAAATACGAATGTGGTTGTTAAAAATTGTTAAAAATTAAGTTGACTATTTAAATTTGTCAAGCTCATAATCACAAGTGGGAATTATAAAGTTTGTAATAGCATGCGATGGCACCATGAGTTACAGTATTTTTATTGTGCCGTGCTCCTCGTTTGTGTAATTTAACTTTAAATTGTGAAACTTTTTACACATTTACACACTCTGGGGACAAAGAGACTTATTTTGCATCTAGTAAAAAGGGGCATAATAGGTCACCTTTAAACTGTTGCTTCTAGGCAAAATAGTCCATGATAATAAAATTTTCTTCCAGTGATAAAGTCTGTTGATGTCTTACATCACCAAAATCTATCAACCTATTTGTTTAAAACTGTTTTAGACCATTTTTTGCTTTTAATTGGTGCTTGATCTGTGCATATTTCTCTCCTGATTTCAGTTTTTTTTTTTTGTTGTTTTTCACTGGATGAAGTAAAATTATGGATTATGGAATAGTTTGAAGTTAAAAATATGCTAAAGATGGACTGTTTCGTACAAACACACAGTTTTTCACTTAACAAGACATTAATTAATAGACTGGAGTGCTGTGGATTACTTGTGGATTATTGTGATGTTTTTTATCAGCTGTTTGGACTGAATTTTGATGGCACCTATTCACTGCAGAGGATCCATTGGTGAGGTGAGCAAGTGATGTAATGCTAAATTTCTCCAAATCTGTTCTGATGAAGAAACAAACTCATCTACATCTCATATGGCCTGAGGGAGAGTACATTTCAGCAAATTTTCACTAAAAGTAAGAGCCATTGATACTCGTGTTACTATCTACACCAGTGTAAAAGACAGCTAAAAAGAAAGTGTTAAGCAAGTACAAGAAAGAGCATGTCATTAAAACCAAAGGCAAATCACTTTTGTGATTTAAAATGCTTAAGGTTGCTTGCAGGCAGTTGCACATTCACATCACCTTTTGACAGTAGGCTTTTAACAATGCCTGGGCCCTTTGCAGCTGCTCCGAGTGCATCTATATAGACTCTTGTAATTGCCAGGAATAGAGCTATTCACCTGATTCAATGAGCCACGTCCAGGTATTCCTTAAAGAGCTTTTCCTTTGTGGAATTTGGATTTATGGGTCCAATCAGGTAATTGCAGTTTCTAGATGAATGCTCGTGGAATTCAAGAGGACCTCATCCTTAAATCATTAAATCGATAAAGTCCATTCAGTCAAGAGCTGCTGATGCAGAAGGGTGAACTTCCATGATTCTCCTGATCCCGTCAGTCACCCAGGCACCTAATGGCCGTGAATTAAAAGTAATCATTAGCCAACTAAGTTGGCACAGGATGTGAATTAAATAGTATTATGTCTGAAGGAGCATGACGGCATAGACAGGCAGTTTTTTAAGAATAGGACCAGAAATAGGGTCTTCTTCTTTCAGTAAATGGGCGTTGAAATGTGACCTTCATAAAATGTGCATTGACAACCTCAGTAGATAATACTATATATTATTGTATAATCATTCTTACTTTCAAGGGGAAATGCATATTTTATAATCAAGCTACTTTTATGCAAGGTTAATTTTGTGAGACAATGCTAAGTGACTAACTAACTAAACATGTATTTTATAACCAGGCTACTCGCAAGGTTATGCAAGGTTATTTTTTTTTTTGTGTGTGACAGTGCTAACTAACTAACTAAACATGCATTTTATAATCAAGCTACTTTTTTATGCAAGGTTATTTTTGTGTGACAATACTAACTAACTAACCAATCATGTATTTTATAATCAATATACTATTTATGCAAGGGTATTTTATTATTATTTTTTGTCTGAAAATGCTAGCTAGCTAGCTAACTAACTAAACTAAACGTATTTTATAGTCAAGCTACTTTTTATGCAAGGTTAATTTTTTTTTTGTGTGACAGTGCTAACTAACTAACTAACTAAACAAACATGCATTTTATAATCAAGCTGCTATTTATGCATTTTTTTTTTTTTTTTTTTCTTTTTGTCTGAAAATGCTAACTAGCTAACTAACTAACTAAACATGCATTTTATAATCAAGCTACTTTTTATGCAAGGTTATTTTTGTGTGACAGTACTAACTAACTAACTAACTAACTAACTAACTAACTAATCATGTATTTTATAATCAAGGTATATTTATGCAAGGTAATTTATGCTAGCTAACTAACTAACTAACTAACTAAACATGTATTTTATATTCAAACTACATTTTAAAAAAGAATGGGATTTTATTAAAAATAGTATTACTTGTTTGTTATTATTTTAGGCTTTAGACTCCAAACAATACGTTGTTATTATTATTATTATTATTATTATTATTATTATTATTATTATTATTATTATTATTAATAATAATTAATAATAATAATAATAATAATAACTAATATTATTATTATTATTTATTTATTTATTTATTTATAGGGAAAAAAAGTAGATTCCTACTTTTAAAGAGGAAATATTTTATAATTAAGCCATTTTTTATGCAAGGTTATTTTTTTATGTGACAATACTAACTAAATGAATGAATGAATGAATGAATACATATAATGAGATTTTATAAGAATATTATTACCTTTTAACAAACTAACTAACTAAAACCAACTAAATGACAAACTAATTATATAATAGTTTTATTTAAAAACAAAACAAACAGACAAACAAACAAACAAATAGATGAATGAATAAATAAATTGTGGGTGTGTGGGTTAACAACTAAATAAATAAACAAACAAACGTTGGATGCATGAAAAGTGCCAACATTTACCTCACAGGATTGTGTTTCTGTATAGCCACTGATCCAAAAATGGCATCCCACCAACACGCTGTCGATAAACAACGTGTAGTCATAAGAAATGGTTTTGTGTATTACATAATACATCAGAGGGATCTGTGTATGGAATAGTATGTGGTATTTATTCCTCATGTGCAACAAACAGTTTGCTGATTAGTTGAACAGCTATACTACTGTCAGATCCTGACATCAGTAAGACATTTGCTTGTTGTAAATCAAAAGGCTTTGTACCAGCACAGAATGTGTTTTCCCTTGCCAGTACATAAGAGTCAGGATTACACGGCTCTCTGGAATACTTCATCTTGATTGGTCAATTGCAGCATTGTGGAGTGGCATTCTGTTGCATAATGGCCATTATGAGCTATATTTGACCTCTGACCCTGTGCTGTGCTTGCAGCTGTGTCTCATGTCTCTTATCAAAGCAACCTGCAGTTGTTATCTTAAAGAGCCACTTCTACCTGATTCAACCCATAAAATTAGTTTGTTGATGTATATAGGTTGGTTCAGAAGGTAAATAATATTGTTTTGACTTTTTTTCAGTGTAGTCTCACTCTCTCATAACATAACAAAACAATTTAACGTAAAGTCAGTGAAAAAGAAGTACATTTTAGCATAGTTTTAATACTTACGTAAATGTGAACTGGGTGTAATTTTTTCAGACATTAATTGCATGTCAGTTGTAATTAAATAAAAATTAATGTTATAGTGTACATTATAGTGTAAATTTGTATTTTCTGTTTTAAACTTTCACATACCATCTATAGGTTATAATAACATTAAAAATTAAAATACAGATTTTGATTTTCAGAGATTTATTATAAAAACTTTTTTTTTTTAATATATATATTTTTTTTTTTTCCCCACAAAATGCAATAAATCCATCAGGGCTCTACGCTTACTTTTCTTTTTAGAAGCACTTGTGCTTCTAACTTTAAAAATTTTAGAAGCACAGTCAAAATTTTAGGAGCACCTTCTAATCAATAATCAAAAAATCTGATCAAAAATTTGCCTTCCCATTATGTGGTAATATTTGACTCCTTAAAGTGAATTATATATATATTTTATAAGCTTTTTAAAATGTCTAATTAAAACAACAGAATAAGACTAAGTTGCCAATCAAATGAAATCAGTATTAACAAAATTAATTTGTACTACAGAGGTGGCACAGAAGAACACAAAAGTGGCTTGTAGGTATATTTTCATTATGTTTAATAAGGCTCAGAGGTGGCATGCATGCAATCAAATTCATAAATTTATGTTGAGATTAATGTTTTAAGTATAAAATTTTGAATATAGAAATATTAAATTATTTAAATAACTGAAAATAGTTAGATACTTTAAAAAATTAAACTAAAACTGCCAGTAGGTGGCGGTTTTAATTACTGAATCATATCATTCATTTGATTCGTTCGTAATTGATTAATTGACTCACTAGATCCGTTTAAAAACGCACATTCATTCATAAAGGAAACACAGCTGTGTTTGAATAGAGATGCGTAGTTGCTCAGTTGTGACTTTGTTTTGACGAAATAGAGCAAAATCAGGCATAGTGTTATAGTCAGACCATGTTAGTCACTTAATATTAACTTCTTGTTTATTTAACTGTTGTATTAAATCAGTATCTCATTTACAAGCTCCCTTAAAAATCATTAAAAGCTGTCACTCATCTTAGTTCATTGCGATCTCACAAAGTTCCATTATAATCAACAAAACTCTCTACACTGCACAATGAATCTCTTATTTACACTCTCTACACTTTGTTTATGAAAGGATTCGTCAGATACGTCTGTGATACATTACTCAACGTTGAAAACTAGGATGTGGGGTGTATTCAAAGTGCCACCTTTACTGTTTACAATGTGTGAAATCATGCACCGTGATTGGCTGAGAGGATGTATCGCATTCTGCAGAGAAGGGAGACTGGTGTTTGTTGCGGTTTGGAAAAATAGTGAGAAACCTCGCATTTTGTATAAAATTAAAAATCGCCTTTTCAATACCGATCAGATACAATACTGATTTTGGCAGGAACTCAATTTTGTAAATAAAAAATGCCATTTATCGCATTTTGGAACCAAACTCTTCATATGTATATGTGTTAAAAAAAAAATGTTCTGGCTCTTCCAAAGCTTCATAATGGCAGTGAATGGGTGTTGAGATTCAGTAGTCCAACGGGAATCCAATAAAGTGCATCCATCCATCATAAAAGTACTCAACATGGCTCCGGGTGATTAGACTTATTTCATTTTTCTTTTTCAAGTTTTTGCACACATAAATTTTAAGTAAAATTTAAGTATTAATTTAAGTAAAATCTAAATAACTAAGTTATATAAAATTAGCAAAGGAAATACGTCAATTTAAAGTGGTCGGTTCGAGTTTGATGATTTTAGTGTGTGCTGCAATTGATTACAATTTTTAAATAAGATTGCAGTCTATAAGCTTTAAATATGGATATTTTTCTTACAAAAACACATTTGTGCCAGAAGACCTTTATTAACCCCCCTGAGCTGTGTGGAGTACTTTTTATGAAGGATGGATGCACTTTATTGGACTTCAAAATCTCAACACCCATTCACTGCCATTATAAAGCTAGGAAGAGTCAGGACATTTTAAGTTCAATTGTATTTGTCTGACAGATGAAAGTCATACACATCTAGGATGGCTTTAGGGTGAGTAAATCATGGGGGACTATCCCTTAAGCACACTTAAGGGTTTGTTATGTGATAACTGTGCTTCCTGGTTGCCTTATCATATTTGTTTTGTATTTGTGATCAGCTGATTGTACATTATGTCTATTTATCTGTTCTGTGACACATTATACTCGTTTTCTTAGTAGTGAAGGTCAGTTACGGTATTGTAGCTGTTTTTGCCGCCACAGACGGGCTGCTGTCCTTCACCTCCACCAGCTCACTGCCCTCTGTACTGTCATTAACACGGTCTTGCTCATCTCTCACCTCCATTTTTCTTTCTTCCCCAGACACGGCAAGCCCACAGGTCAGCGACGAGAAGAAGGTTCAACGAGATTGGAGCGACTTTAAAATTTGATGACTCCTTCCGCTGTCCCGCAAGAGACAGCCATCAGCCCTAAAAAGTAAATGTTTCATTTTTTATTCTTCTTAAGTCATCTGCTAAGTGGGATTTTATAGTTAAAGGGATGGTTTACACAAAAATGTAAATTACCCCATGATTTACTTCAAAGATGCCAAAAGTACACACATCCTTCACTCAAGTAGAAGTGCAGATACTCATGTTTAAAAATACTCTGGTAAAAGCAGAAGTACTGACTACACTTTTTACTTAAGTTAAAGTAAAGAAGTATGGGCTCAGACATGTACTTAAGTAAAAAGTACCCATTGCTACTACCTGTTTTAGTGTCACGCTGGTAACTGGATCTTATCATACTGACACAATAACATACAAAATAACTCACATTTAATTTGGTAGCTAATGAATGTATCAAGGCTAAACAACCTCCATGTAGAACAGGGCTGGATTGGGACAAAATTTCAGGCTGGGAAATCTCACACTCATCCAGGCCATCCCATACACCCACAACAAATTCTGAAACCATGAACAACCCTATTTTTTATTTTTTTTGTATGGCCATCACATTTAAATAAATGTTTAAAACCTTAGGCTGGGGCCATGCAAAATAAGAAAAAGGCTCTCTCTTGAACTGCACCGTCACTTCCATTTTCCTTTTCAGTCTCTTCATTTTCCATGATATCTCTGTGCATCTCACTTTGTGTGCGTTTGCTTTTTTTCACTAATTTTCTTGTACCTGTCACTTTTCCCATCAGCCATTTACTGTTATGAGCACAACTGTTTACACCTTTTTGCAAAACAACCACCTCATTATATTCTATTTGCAGTAACAATTTAATTTAAGTTCAATTTAAAGTATCACATCATGACCAGGTGTTGTTGTTTTATCTTAAAATGGCTTAAATACTATAGATTTAACAAAACTATATTTTCTAAATTGCCTAAATGTCAAAATTAGTACAATAATGATTACATCATGACAATATCTTTACAGAAAAATCCTAATACTGAGCATGTTGTCGCATTATCATAAGTCATATTTTTCTCTTACCAAAATTAACCATGGTTTACTACAGCAAAAGTATAGTAACCATGTTTTTTTTTTGTTTTTTTTTTTTAGCGGATTAATTAATCTCTTTTAATTTACAACCATAGTTTTACTACACATCTCATGGTTAGACTATGGTTAGTGTAGCAAAACCACCATGGGTTGTCATTACCATGGGTTAACTATAGTAACCATGGATTTTGGTTTTAATTTTCGTAAGGGTTGTGTTGTTATCTGCCCTAGCTCCCTCTGAACGTATTACAAAACGATGTTTTATAACATGTGTTTGCTAAATTACTACTGTAACTTTACAGTAGATAATAATGATGTCG
>VONZ01003054.1:0-29521 GCA_012976165.1 Labeo catla | reverse complement strand
TTTTGCGTCAGGGCATTTTTTGTACAATGTGGGCGATGCAGAGCATGTGGGAAAGGCAACTGTATGTAGAGCCGTTCGCACAGTATGTCTGGCACTTAAACGCTTCTAACACACATTTGTACAGTTCCCTGGCCATAAACTTCTGCGTGTTATTAAAGAGGAATTCCACAGAGTGGCAGGTTTGTCCTTTGTAGTAAAATCTATGACGCATATTTAATATGTAGTCATACTATTTATATCTATACATGTATTCATCCTGCACACACACACACACACACACACACACTTGATACTTCCATATATGACTTTCTATTTCAGGGTTTCCAAATGTAATTGGGTGCATTGATGGCACCCACATTCCTATTAAAGCTCCTTCAATAAATGACGGAGACTATGTTAATAGGAAATCTATTCATAGTATCAATGTGCAGGTAACAACTTAATTTTGTGTCTTTAATTTTTTGCCTTGTTAAAATCATGAAACTCATTACTTTTTTCCACTAACTATAGGTAATATGTGAGGCAACCCACATCATTACTAATGTTGAGGCAAAATGGCCAGGATCTGTGCATGATGCCAGAATTTTCCGCGAGTCATCATTATGCCAGACATTTCAGCAGGGTATGTTTTGCTTTATACAATGTTTTTTTTTTCTTTTTACTATATTTGTATTGTACACTTGAATCATTACAGGACAGTACAATGGTTACTTGCTGGGGGACAGAGGATACCCTTGTCTGCCCTATTTAATGACACCCTACCCTGAACCTGATCCTGGACCACAGACACGCTTTAACCTGGCTCACAGCCGAACACGGGCTAAGGTGGAGATGACCATAGGGATCCTCAAGTCTAGGTTTCAGTGTCTGCGTGGGCTCCGGGTCAGTCCAGAGAGGGCATGCGACATCATAGTGGCTTATGTTGTGCTTCACAACATTGCCACTATAAGAGGAGAGAGCCACCCTCCTTGTATTGAAGAAGATGGCCCAGAGGAACCCCTACAGATTTTTGCACACAACAGAGATGGAAGACTTTTGAGAGACAGGATTTGTCAAAATTACTTTTATTAAATTGTTTGCACTGGTCTGCTGTGCAGTTCATTTCTTTATTTCCTGAAAAACAATGAAAGTAAAATGAAATAAAATGTGTTTTTTTTATTACATTGCTTTATATACACAACACTTTTAACATGCAACAGATTAATATTCACACAAGTTCTCACCTTAAGGCGATGCTCCACTAATTCAATTTCTAGTGTTGCTCTTTTAATGGATAGCCTTTTCTCTTCCATTTGAAGCTGTATAAGGTCCATCTCCATGTCACTTTTTCTTACTTGTTTTTGAAGATGGACCTTATACAGCTCCTTTGCTGGCAACTAATTTTTTTTGCCTTCCTAAATAAATGAGATTCTGTCAGACAATAAAATTAAAATGGATAACTGCACACAAATTCTTACACTGCTTAGATTGTGCATTGAGATTGAAGGACCATCTGTGGGCAAATCCCCAGGTATGTACTATGAAAGGACAATGACAGTTTGTTACTCTAATGTAAAAAGGGGGCATGCATTATAATGGTATGCATCATACCTCAGTGGATCTACCAGCATTGTCCACTTCTGTCACAGCAGATGTGGTCTCTTCATCGTCATCTTCATCATCTTTATTCTTCAGTGGAAATATTCAAGTATACATTATCTGGCAAAAAGAAAAAAAAACCAAAATATCTAAAAGCAACTAAAGGTACCTGACAACAAAACACTTACAACTGTGACAGACTGTGTTCTTTCTGTAGAGTCCAATAATACAATCCCTCTATCAGTACCTATAAGAAAATACAACCCATAAAATTCTCAATATTATCAAAGAAAAACCAATAATGCAGGAAAAAAACATGTCAAAGTAATACAACAGTAGCCTATACATCATATGCAGTTAAATAAAGTAAGCCTGCATAAAAACGTTAAGCATGTTCAAAAAGCCTTTAAGTGACAGAGATAGTAATTTATTAAGTCATATAATGAAAACAAATCATAGTGGTAAACTTACATTTCACCATGTTACTTGTGGTGCATGGTGTGTGTGAAGTGCCCCCTGCAATGCCAGCAACCACTGGTCGTCCTTTATTAAGGGACAGAGCCAGCTCCTCAGATGGGGTGAGGGGAGGTGGTGGTGGGCCCCCGCCAGTTAGACGGGCTTCAGCCTTCTTTCTATTAGCTACATGACAGAAATAATATACTAAATCGTGTTTAATAAATAGTTCAGTAATTGTGTAATCAAATATTACCTTTTTGCAAAATGTTTTTGTGTTTCATTTTGACTTGGCTCAAAGTTCTTCTGGCTCCAGAAGGATTACACCTTATTAAATAAGAAATCATATATTCCTAGTCAATATACATTGTTATTTTAACCTAAAGAAATGAATGGCAGGAAAAGTAAATGCTTTCATAGTGATTTAACAGTCAAAAGGATGCGGAAGGGGTGTTTAATTATTTTGCATTATAATAAAAGGGGAGGCGATATCAAATTTGCAATTTAATACACTCACGCATTTACTCTGTCTGTTATTTTTTGCCAAGCCAACTCTCTTTCTTTAGCCGATGCAGTCGTATTGCTTTTTTTCATTATTATTGGCTTGAATTCTTCACATGCATGCATTAAAACCTCCAACTCCGCCTCTGAGAAGTATGCCGCTCTCTTTTTTTCACTTTGATTTTCCATTTTGACTCGTGAAATCGGCGATCCATTGAAAACATCTTTATATATGCACCGTGCACGCGCATTAACTCTGGGTAACCAAGACATACTCTTTTGGAACCAACATACTCATGGTATGCGGGTTTTGGGTAAATCAACCCAGAGGTTATGATTTACCAAATGGTAAGTTAACCAAGCTTTCTGGAATACCCCCCAGATATTCATGTAACAAAATATATACAAATTAATACCTAAATAGGAACATAGTAGTATACTTAAAGTATGATTTAAAATTCATTAAAAAAAAAAGTATGAGTAAACTTGCAGTATAAAAATACTAAACTAGTAGTTTACTGAGACTCTGAGACTATACTTCAAAGTGCACTAAAATGCATAAAAAAGTATTTAATTAGTAAACTATCGGTATACCTATAAGTTCACTTTTAGTACACTTGTAGTACAAACTGAAAACTACTGTTTACTACTAGTTTACTACTTTTATACTTAAAGTATATTTAAAGTAAACTTTTATATACTAGAAAGTGGGCCAATTTAGTCCCAAGGAGTATTAAAATAGTACACTTAAAAGTATACTACTAGTACACTGATATTTGTATACTTACTACATAAAGTATACTTAAAAATATACTTGAACTTTACTGAAGAATACTTCATAAAATAAACTTGAAGTATGCTTCTTTTTGTTAAGGGGACACATGACTGTCTCCCTCTTTTTTTTTTTAAATTTTTGGTACTGAGGGTGGGGGTGATGCAAAGGAGCCAGGATCAGTGGAAAGGAGCTGGGGGTGGAAGTGTCAGGTGTCAGGCATGCAGCTGCAGAGGGAGATGGAGGTGGTGCTGCTGCAAATGCTTCTGGCTTAGAGCACTTGGAAACATGCCGTATGTATTAGTCCTTTTGTATAACCGTCTGGTTGCAGTAAAGACAGTGAAAATGGGCTGTGGTCCGGCACGGTTTAATGCATTTAGAAATGAAGTACCCTGTTGGATTATAGGAACAATGTTATCAACACTGTAGAGCGTGCACAGCAAGTTTAAAAAAACATAGTCAATCAACAACATTCTCATCACTTTAGTGGTTCCCAAGAAACTACAGCTCATTTTGTCTGTCTTGACTTTGAAATGTAAGTACATGTTTAGATTCTACATACATTTATATATATATATATATATATATATATATATATATATATATATATATATATATAAAAGGAGATATTAGGGTTACGGTATAAAAATAAAAGCTGAATCAATGCACTTATACTTGATCAGGATATAGGAAGGAACATTATGGACATTATGGAAAGAAACAGCAGTGTTGCTAGCTTATTACTCAACGTGCCTGTGTGAAGTCAACGTTTTAAGTCTCGGTAACTTTACCATGCCTCAAAGCAAACCGATGTAACATAGCAATCGGGATGAGCCACGCCACACTTGTTGAGCACAAACGTGAAGGAGAGTAAGATTTAGCATGTGAACGGTAGACCAGACAATAAGCAAGTGACAGAGTGTCCTATTTATAGGGCGTGGCTCAACAAGGAACAGGTGAAGCTTGTTAGAACTCGGGTGAAGATGAACGAGTGGGCGGTGCTACCGGAGGTGTGGCAGGTGGAGGTGGCTGTGGTAAATGCCTGACACTACCCCCTCCTCCAGGGGCAGCTCCCGACGCCCTTACACGACGCCGAGGGTGACCTCGACGATCCGGATGGTCCCGATGAAAGTCTGACAACAATGTTGGATCGAGTATGTCCTCTCGAGAGACCCAGGATCGCTCCTCAGGTCCGTACCCCTCCCAGTCGACGAGATATTCCAACCGGCCCCTTCGACGCCGTGAGTCCAGGATCTCATGGACGGTATATATGGATGGTGGTTCGAGGATCTCTGGAGGAGGGGGTTCCACTTCAGCTCCCGGTTGTTCTGTGGCAGAGGGATAACAAGGTTTTAGAAAGGAGACGTGAAATGTGGGATGAATACGATACCTGGGCGGGAGCTGAAGTTGGAAAGTGAGTTTGTTGATGTGTCTCAGGATCTTAAACGGACCAATGTAGCGGGGACTCAGCTTGCGACAGGGTTGACGTAGACGGAGGTCCCCAGGTTGGAAGTCGGGGGCAGGTCTTCTTCGGATGTCAGCGAAGTGCTTGTGTTGTCGCACGGCCCGCTGGAGATGGTGATGAGCTGAGTCCCACACTCTCTCGCTCTCTCGAAACCAGTGGTCAACCGCTGGAACATTAGAGGGTTCCTCCGTCCAGGGAAACAGCAGAGGCTGATACCCGAGTACGCACTGAAAAGGTGTTAAGCCGGTGGTATCTTGGCGCAGTGAATTCTGTGCGTACTCGGCCCACGGGAGGAACCTGCTCCAGCAGTGTTGGTCCGTGTGACAGTATGCCCGGAGGTAACGTCCGAGCTCCTGGATCTTCCTCTCTGTCTGGCCGTTTGTCTGTGGGTGATATCCAGAAGACAAGTTAACAGAAACACCAAGCAGTTTGAAGAACGCTTTCCATATGTGAGAGATGAATTGAGGTCCCCGGTCCGACACGATCTCCTCTGGCAAGCCGAAGTGTCGAAAGAGGTGTTGGAACAGAATCTCCGCCGTTTCCATCGCCGTGGGTAGACCCTTCAGAGGGAAAAACTTGCACATTTTAGAGAAACGATCCACCATAACCAGGATGCAAGTGTTACCTTCGGCTGCCGGGAGATCGGTCACAAAGTCTACTCCAATGTGGGACCAGCGCCTCTGTGGGATGGGTAGTGGAACCAGTTTGCCTGTGGGAAGTTGGCGAGGAGAGGTAGACATGGCACAGACAGAGCAGCTCTGGACGTACCGGATGGTATCCCGGCGCATACTGGGCCACCAGTATCGACATTGTAGGAGCGAGAGGGTCCGTTGGCTGCCAGGGTGTCCAGAGCCCGGAGACCGATGAGCTGCGCCCAGAAGGCTTTGATGTAGGGCAAGGGGAACGAAGATCTTGCCTTCTGGGCATTCCGGTGGAGCAGCTTCCTGGAGAGTGGCGCTGTGGATGTCTTCATCCATCTCCCAGATGATGGGGCTGACGATTAGGTTGGAGTGTACAATTGGTTCAGGCTCGACGGATTGATCAGTGGAATGTAGGCATGATAATGCGTCTGCTGAGATATTCTTAGAGCCAGGTCTATAGGTGATTTTGAAGTCGAACCGTGTGAAAAACAAAGCCCATCTAGCCTGTCGGGGGTTGAGTCTCTTGGCCTCCCAGATGTACTGTAGATTTTTATGGTCAGTGATGATAGTGAAAGGATGTTTGGAACCCTCCAAGCAATGGCGCCACTCCTCCAGGGCAAGTTTGATGGCTAGGAGCTCTCTATTTCCCACGTCGTAATTCTGCTCCGCCGGTGACAGCTTTCGGGAATAAAAGGCACAGGGATGGAGGAGTGGAGGATCACCGACCGCTTGATACAGTACCGCACCTGCTCCCGTGGTGGATGCGTCGACCTCTACCGTGAAGGGAAGTTCGGGATCTGGATGGTGAAGCAGAGGTGCGGTACTGAAAATCTTCTTAAGTTGGAGAAAGCCTTCGTGGGCAGAGGGGTTCCAGCATACTGTTTTAGGTTTACTCCTCAGGAGGGAGGTTAGCGGCGCAGTAATGGAACTATAGTCCTTGATAAATCTTCTGTAGAAGTTGGCAAATCCTAGGAAACGTTGGAGTTCTTTAACTGTAAGTGGTTGAGACCATTCTTGGATGACAGATACTTTCCCCTGATCCATCTGCACGCCCTCGGCAGAAATGATGTAACCCAGGAATTGTACTGATGGACGGTGGAACTCACATTTTTCCAACTTGAGATAGAGACTGTGTTCGCGGAGCTTGTGGAGGACCTGCTGGACATGCTGGCGATGTTCGGCCATGTTCCGGGAGTAGATCAAAATGTCGTCGATGTAGACAATCACAAACCGATGGAGGAACTCCTGGAACACCTTGTTCATAAACGTTTGAAAGACGGATGGGCTGATGGAGAGGCCGTACGGCATTACCCGGTATTCATAGTGGCCGGTAGGTGTTACAAATGCCGTCTTCCATTCGTCTCCCGCACAAATACGAACGAGGTTATACGCACTCCGCGGGTCCAGCTTCGTGAAGACCTGGGCTCCACAAAGCTCTTCGAGGGCAGCTGGGACGAGAGGGAGCAGATAGGGTTGTTGGATGATCTGGGAGTTGAGCTGACGGTAATCAATGCATGGACGTAACCCCCCATCCTTCTTGCCCACGAAGAAGAAGCTGGAAGCGGCCGGTGAAGTTGATGGCTGAATAAATCCTTGAGCAAGGGCCTCCGAGATGTATTCCTCCATCGCCTGGCACTCCGGGATGGACAGAGGATAGACTCGCCCCTTGGGGAGCTGGGCTCCTGGCAGCAGATCGATGGCACAATCCCATGGCCGATGTGGTGGTAACAGGGTGGCTGCTTGTTTGCTGAACACATCCTGGAACGCCATGTACTCAGCTGGGATCTCCGGGACGAAGGCTTGGTCCGGACTTTCAATGCGAGTGGAAGACAGGATGACAGGATCTGCAGACGAATGGGGTAGGTTGATTAGGCAGTTTTGACGACAGTACTGACTCCAGCAGATGACGTCACAAGGGTCCCAGCTGAGTTCGGGATGATGTTGTTGAAGCCATTGGCGTCCCAGGATAATGCTGGCGGTGGAATCCTCCAGTACCAGAAATTTCATGTCCTCATGGTGAAACAGTCCAACTTGTAAGGTGATGAATGGTGATGAGTACCTTATTTTCCCACGCCCAGTGGCTTTCCCTGGATGGCTTTAACTGCTAGTACTTGATTATGGGGTCGACGAGTAAGTTGTAGCTGGTTTAAACAGTCTTGGGAGATGAAGCTGCCTAAAGATCCGGAGTCTACCAGTGCAGAAACACATAGAGGAACATTAGAAGTATGCAACGTTACGGGTAACAGGGTGAGAGAGGAAATTTCCACTTCTGTGGAAATGGTACTCACCACGGGGCGTGGGGGTCTGATGGGACATTGACGGATGCGATGGCCAGGTTGTCCACAGTATAAACAAAGTCCATTCATAAGTCTCCGGTTCTGTTCGGTACGTGATAGGCATGTGGAGTCGATTTGCATTGGTTCTGGTACTGGGGTACAAGCAACCACCGAGGCGGACTGAGGAGCGGTAATGGGTGGCTGGCAGGCGGCTAGGTTCTGGGCGACTCGAGTGGTTCTTTGTAAGAAAGCTTCTAATCCAATACTGTCGTCATACAAAGCCATCGCTGCTCGGATGTCGGGATTGAGGCCTTGTCTGTAGGCCCCAAGCAATGCCTTCTCATTCCATCCACTAGCCGCCGTCAGCGTACGGAAATGGAGAGTGTATTCATTCACCGGGGACTTGCCTTGCTGTAACCGGAAGAGTTGATCTGATGTTGAGTGTTCACCGGTGGTTGTACTGAAAACTTCGGAGAAATGGTTAGTGAATTGTTCATATGAATGAATGATAGGGTTTCAGCGTTCCAGATCGCTTTCGCCCACTGCAGGGCCTTACCGGTGAGTAGTGATATGAGAAATGCGACCTTAGTGTCCTCGGATGTAAACAGTTGTGGTTGCATCTTGATGAACAGATTTACTTGAAAAAGAAAACCGCTACACTCAGCCGCCTCTCCCGCAAACATAGCGGGCATGGCCATGGGAAATCCTGAGACTAATGGCGGCGCAGATGGAGGTTGAAACACTGCCTTTAAGGCATTCACCAACTCGGCGAAGGGATTTGTGGTGGCGGGTGTTTTGGTGCTCATGTTGTGTTGTTCTGTTTTGCGGTCTGGTCTTCTGTCACACTCACACACACACAAGGGGACGGAGGAGACAAGAGATGAGTGGCAATCCAATCCAATAGTTTATTTACAAAAGTCTTATTTAAAAGACAAAGCATAAAACAGTAAAAGATGTTCTTAACTGAATGCTGAAGTCCAAAAGTCCAAGGGATGAGCCACGCCACACTTGTTGAGCACAAACGTGAAGGAGAGTAAGATTCAGCATGTGAACGGTAGACCAGACAATAAGCAAGTGACAGAGTGTCCTATTTATAGGGCGTGGCTCAACGAGGAACAGGTGAAGCTTGTTAGAACTCGGGTGAAGATGAACGAGTGGGCGGTGCTACCGGAGGTGTGGCAGATGGAGGTGGCTGTGGTGAATGCCTGACATCTTCTTGACGCTCCTTCCTGCTTCAAATGAGAACGTGACATAGTTGGATATAGGCGAGGCTTGAACGTCACATCCGGGTGGGCAGGGTTGGATGCTTGACGTATTTTAACGTGGGCGTGACGTCTGATGTCACGCATGGATGTGGGCGGGGTTGGATGTTCACCGCAGGCTGCAGCGAGACGCTCCTCGTTGTTTTGGTCATGCACTCCTTTTTCCATGCTGTGTTTTTATTAGTGTCTACCTGATTCAGCTGTGTTCCATTTCCTGTTTGGTCCTGTGTTTGTGTATATTAAGCCTCAGTCTCCCATTGTCTGTTGTGAGTTGTTGATAAATGTTACCTCCTGTGTTTCTTGTTACACCTGCTTGGTTTTGTCATGTATTTTAGACATATATCTCTGCGCATTATCATTAAAGGATCTTAAACTGCATTTGGACCCGCTGCCTCTTGCCTGCTTGTGCTAACAGAACAACTCACCACAACAAGGGATCCAGCAGTTTTCATCATGCGCCCACGACAAGGTACTCATTGTGACCCTATGAAGAAACTTTGTTCTATTTATCAATAGGGGATGTAATATTGAGGCTTATGTGGAAGAGTTTCTTTTGCATTGCTACCTTGTACCTGGTGACGATGCGATGCTGAGGGTAGAGTTGGGGTACTCGGACTCGTACTCTGACTCGAGTCCAGTCTCAAGTACAATTTTTAGCAGACTCGGACTTGACTCGGACTCAAGCATTTCAGAGTCCAACCGAGTCCAGGGAAAGCCCTTACGAAAATTAACCATGGTTTAACTATGGTTTTTGTAGTAACCACAAAATAAACCATTTACTATAAGATTTGGCTTAAAACCCTGGTAACTACAAAATTAACCATGGTTTTAATACAAGAACCATGGTTTAACTATGGTTTTTGTAGTAAAACCACAGTAACCACAAAATTAACTATGTTTTTACTGTAGAATTTGCAGTAAAACCATGGTAACTACAAAATTAACCATGGTTTTACTACAAGAACCATAGTTTAACTATGTTTTTTGTAGTAAAACCACAGTAACCACAAAATTAACTGTGGTTTTACTACAGTAATAATGGTTTTTGTAGTAAAGTCACAGTACCTACAGTATTGAAAGTGAAACCATAGTAGTGACGAAATAAAGCACACATCTATAGCTTAACTTTTTTCCAGTAAAATCATAAAAGTGTGCTGACACTTTTATATCCTGGAAGAAAGAAATAAGCATGATTTTGTAAAGAAAGAAAGAAATAAGTAAATAAATAAATAAATAAAAATTATTTTATTGTCACTGTATATCACCAAAAAAAACATGGTTACTATAGTCATGGTTTACTACAGTTTTACTATAGTATTACTACAATATAACTGTAGTAAAAGCATGGTATCAGAACCATGGTTTTTTAAAACCATGCTTGGCACCAAAAAACTATGGCTACTAGTCATGGTTAACTACAGTTTTACTATAGTGAAACCATGGTTAATTTTCGTAAGGGAGTTGATGGAAATGTCACTGACTCGAAAACTGCATTATCACGAAAGTGATATTCAGTATTTGCATGTTTGTCCAAAAGGTTACTTGAAGGCCCGCGGGTTTATGTGCGCACACACTCAAAGCGTGCTCACAGAATGTGCCTCTCAGTCAGTGTGCGAATGCAGAGTTCTCTTTCGCTTAAGTTCTATTAAAGTTCTGTTATTGCTACACACATGCTCGTCTTGGAGACTATTCATGTAAATGCATTCAGTTTTGTCTTAAATAAACCTGAACAGTTGGGAGAAGTACTGATGTGTCAAAAAATATGACCTGTGCGTCAAATCTTAAAGCGACAGCAGCGTAAACCTGCAGCCACCTACCACATTATAAATGTTAATCAACCAACAAAAGAAAAAGAGAAAAACACTCACTGTTCTTGACTGAATCACATTAACTTTAATAAGAATCACCTTTAACCCTCTGGGGTCTGAGGGTGTTTTGGGGCCCTGGAGAAGTTTTGACATGCCCTGACATCTGTGCTTTTTTCAGTATCTTAAAAACACATTAATGGCTAAAGGCTGGTTATACTGTAATCAGCACAAACTGGTCTACAATAATATGTAAGCAACATGAATGTACATGCTTGTGTTTTTGAGAAGACAACGTTTATGCGTGGTTAGTGAAAATCTAATTTTCTTAATTTTTTTAAGTCACTGAAATAAGACCAAGAAACACATGCAGAACATTTGTTCACAAGACTTTTGAGAACTGGATGTGGTAGGATGTGATACAGTGAAGACTTTGCAGTGTTTTATTTTTACATTTATCACTTCATCAAATGTCTGTAGTAGGCTGATTCTGTAATAGCCTTTAGATTAGAACAAAAAAAAAAAAAAAAATTCTTATTTTTTAATAATTATTTTTTAAAAAAGTTTATTTTTTATAAATATTTCACATTTGTATTTTAGATTAATATATTTATTTATCCATTTGCTTGTAAGTATAAGTTTACTTGCCTTCAGTAACCAAATGTTTTACTTGAACTAATTAACTAATATTTGCTGTATTGAAATTATTATTATTTTTTAAATATGGTGGGAGTTTCTGGCTTCAAAGAAAAATAATTTTTCTAACATCTTTGCAGCAATAGTTTTAATGGGTCCAAAACCACCTTGGGTGTGAGGTGCATTTTCTCCTCTTAAGGTTCCATTCACCAAGGTATCTACTCCTTTACCCCCACCCTTGTATTTATACATTTTACTATAATGATGAACAAAGTCAAGTCCCGCCCTATAATTTTTCACATTCTAAAACCTGTTTCACTCTTAAATATGTCACAATATATAAGTCAGCCATAACTTCTGTTACAGCCATGACTTTTGTTTGCTAAGGTTGCTAAGCAGAGCAGGACACTAATTATGAGATGGTGTGATAACAAAAATCAAAATGGCAGGATCCACTAGAGGTTTGCTTTTCTTAAATTTCAGTTGACATTGCGTTTTTCTAGTTGTAAAGTTTAAAAACAGGGATGCCCACACTTGGTCCTGGTCCTTGGTTTAGCAAGGGGGTCCATTTGGACCCCCTGCCTGTTGCCTGCTTGTGCTCAGTCATAACAGGAGTAATGCTTACTTGGCTTTTTTTTAAGGCAATCGATTTGCATGGTTTTAACAAGTAAACTGGATTGCTTTTAAAGTAAAGTAAACTTAGAAATTTCAAGTTGCATGCAGAAAATGTCACATTACCTCAACTTGCATAAATCAGTAGTTTGGAATACTCACAAAGTATATTTAATTTGAAATTATTTAGATGTTAAAAATAGTAATTCTGAGTAACTTGTACTAAAGATGAGTAAATCTAAAGTAAACGATCAAGTATATGTTACAATTTTGTTTTAAGTTACTGGAACTCTTTTGTAAGTGTACAATACTAGGCGTTTGTTAATACTACATAATATTCCCATTTTAATTTACTTGTTTTTTTTAAGGTTTACTAATTGGATTTTACAGTGTATACACCACATTTTGCAACCTGGAGCAAGAGGGTCTACTAAATTCAGATGATGAAGTTCACCTGTATGCACTGCACTGGAGATTTTCCCCACACATACAAAGACACCAACACTTCTTTAAAGATACTTGGAATCACCATAGACTTAGAACAGAGGGTAATCAATCACCTTGAACATGTCATTGACTGGAGGAAGATCTTTCACAGGTTTACATTGCACATTTTCTTGTAATATTTTTGAATTTACAAATATTTCATATTGGCAGGGCACCTTACATACAAATGAAAGATATAGCATGCATGTTTCATGGAAAAGCATGTATAATTGATATTGATAATATTAGTAACTTTATCCCCTTTATATATAAAATGACGAGGAAAGTAAGAAATTAGATATGTGCGTAATCCATGTCAGGTTTTATTTCCATTAAATTTTAATCTGTAATTGATGGATGCTGATTTTTGTGTGAAACAATGGCAAATTTTTCATCATTTAAACATGTATACAATATTTCTTACATTGCAAAATATAAAATGATTTACAGCAAAGAAACTGATTTACAGATTAAGTAAAACATACACAAACCTATAATGCAAGAAATGCAAGTCAGCGGCACTAAGAACTACCTGAAGAAGATGCAAAATATCCATACTCATTGTGACAGCCCTTTCCCAGGAGCTGGGTTACACAAAACTATCCAAACACCAAACACTTAAAAAAAAAAAGTGGTGTTTTAATAAAATAACATGATTTCTTTAGAGTACATGTGCACACTATAAAAGCAATTGATGTAAGCTAGTAATTATCTAAGTTGGTGCACTCAGAGATCTGCTTATCTCTGGTTATGTCTGCCCTCCTGGACCAGAGAGCTCATCTATTGGAGTTTCCCCATGCCCAAGATTCTAGCCACAAGGACATAACTTCCCTGGCACAAAGCAACCCCGATTTATATTTCTAACAAAAGTAAGTGCAAATTAGCCATCTTGACCTAGCCATGCAAAATTTTGTGTCAGGCAGGAAATTCAAAGATTCAAGGAGCAGCTGTCACAGCCCATAAACGAACAGACTCCCTTTGACTTTTGAGCTGTACATGGCCCTACCTATCAACATCTAAAACACCTGGCCCAAGACCTTCTTGCTGTACCCACATCTCAGGCATTTGCTGAGAGAGTTTTCAGTATCGCAGGTGACCTGAGTCAGGGCCGTCAGAATCAAGCCAGGTTGATCTTGGAAAGAAGCACTTTCCTTAAAATGAACCGCTGTCAGTAGCCTGCCAAAAGGCTCACGGTTGTTACAACTACTGATAACATACTACGTCTGTTTTTATGTTTTAAATGTCCCCTCTGTGCCGATGTTAGGACATGTTTATTTTGTAGGCTTTTTTTATGCACTTTCAACCATTTTTATTTGTAGGTAGCTAAAGAATTTAAAGCATTGATTTAATAGGTTTATAAACAAAATGTATACGTTGCTTCTTTCCACTAAATTAAGTTTTTGTCCGTGTACCATAAAAGTCAGTAAGATTGTAATTTTTTGTTTAAGACTTAAGATTTTATTGTGCCTCTAAATGTGTACACACTTGTTATTATACAGTAAATACTGTACTGGAATTGAACAATGTTGAACAACAGTTATACATACTGTTCTCTTGAATACACTGGCAAACAAAGGTATGTTAGGATTATATAGGTGCATCTCAATAAATTAGAATGTTGTGGGAAAGTTAATTTATTTCAGTAATTCAACTCGAATTGTGAAATTTGTGTATTAAATAATTTCAATGCACACAGACTGAAGTAGTTTGGTTCTTTTAACTGTGATGATTTTGGCTCACATTTAACAAAAACCCACCAATTCACTATCTCAACAAATTAAAATACTTCAAAAGACCAATTAAAAAAAAAACATTTTTACTGAATTGTTGGCCTTATGGGAAAGTATGTTCATTTACTGTATATGTACTCAATACCTGGTAGGGGCTCCTTTTGCTTTAATTACTGCCACAATTCGACGTTGCATGGAGGCAATCAGTCTCTGGCACTGCTGAGGTGCTATGGAAGCCCAGGTTTCTCTGACAGTGGCCTTCAACTCATCTGCATTTTTTGGTCTCTTGTTTCTTATTTTCCTCTTGACAATACCCCATAGATTTTCAATGGGGTTCAGGTCAGGCATGTTGGCTGGCCAGTCAAGCACACCAACACCATGGTCGTTTAACCAACTTTTGGTGTTTTTTGGCATAAAGTGCTCCAAAATCTCCTGGTAGCAGCTGCATTGACTTTGGACTTGATATAACACAATGGACCAACACAAGCAGACGTCACGGCACCCCAAATCATTACTGACTTCAGAAACTTCACACTGGACTTCAAGCAGCTTGGATTCTGTGCCTCTCCAGTCTTCCTCCAGACTCTGGGTCCATGATTTCAAAATGAAATGCTAAATTTACTTTTAGCTGAAAAGAGGACTTTGGACCACTGAGCAACAGTCAAGTTCATTTTCTTATTAGCCCAGGTAAGAAGCTTCTGATGTTGTTTCTGTTTCAAAAGTGGCTTGGTAGCCCTTTTCCTGTAGACGTCTGAGCGTGGTGACTCTTGATGACTCCTGACTCCGGCTTCAGTCCACTCCTTGTGAAGCTCTCCCAACTGTTTGAATCGGCTTTACTTGACAATGTTCTCAAGCTTGTGGTCATCCATGTTGCATGTGCACATTTTCCTACCCAATTTCTTCTTTCCAGTCAACTTTGCGTTTAATATGCTTTCATACAGCACTCTGTAAACAGCCACCCCTTTCAGTAATGACCTTCTGTGACTTACCCTCTTTGTGAAGGGTGTCAATGAGTGTCTTCCTGACCATTGTCAAGTCAGCAGTCTTCCCTATTATTGTGGTTTCAAAGATCAAGAGATACCCAGAATTTATACTGTGGGTATGGACATTTAATGAAACTCAAATGTAAATATTCTAATATTGAGATACTGGATTTTTGATTTTCAAAAGCTGTAAGCTCTAATCATGAAATCATTTGAAATGTTTCATTTTACATGTAATGAATCTAGAATATATGAAAGTTTCAGTTTTGAAATAAGTTACAAACAAAAAATGAACTTTTTCACTATATTCTAATTTTTTGAGATGCACCTATGTTTACCCTAGTCTATAATGTTGCTTTAATAGACATCATATATAGACCATTCAGAATTCTAAAGTGTTCATAGTGTTTAGTTCATAGCAATCCCCACCTATAATGACTGTAAAAATGTTAATAAAAACATCACTATATGATTTTTATGATTACCAGTCCATATATGTTTGATATCTATTTTTCATAAATTCTCTGGATTCACTAATGGCTCATTTCCACTGAGCGGTAAGGATCAGTACAGTACGTTTCCACCGCCAACAGTACCCTTACTTTAGGCATGGTAAAGTAGTGACTAAAGATATAGCCATTTCTCAGTATTGACATAAAGCGCAACTTTGCCTCTTTTAGGTTAAATACCAGTTATTGAGTAATAATAGCCATTATAAAGGTATAAGTACAAAGTATAAGAGGCTTATATGAGAGGAAATTCAGTCAAACGTATGCTACAAAGTCAACACTGTATTGCTCGGTTTACAGAATGGTCTAAGAAAGTACATCCCTGTCCAAATACCCACACTTGTGGTCTTTGCACTTGACTACTTATATGACATGTTTTCAAAGATACGCAAAGTGAACTAGGGAACTAGTGACCAAATGCAAGGTGTAGCTGGGCAAAACTTTTTTTTTCTTCATTAAATAGTGAATTGAACTTTGAATGTCTGCATCATCAGGAGGATATGCTTGTCCCCTATCTACACATGGCTTTGCTTTGCATACAGAATCTGTCTCTTGAATATTCACATCTGGATCTGGTTTGATATCACTCCCTGCTGTCATGAACAGATGTCAGTCAGTACTGAAAATATGCTATTTTGCAATTGATTTATGAAGACATGACTGTCTTGCTTTGGCACATGGATAGTGCCAGGACTTCTTTTTTAAATCATATGCAGCTATTATCCTGCCCAGTCTGCTGTAGTATGACACTTTTGACTCATATATTGAAATGATCTTTTTGGATGGAGGCCCTCCAACAGTCACCAACATGCCATTTTTGGCATCAATGCATTGGCATGATAGGTGACACTTTGCCTGTAATATCTGCTTCCCTTTGTGTTTGTTTGATATGAACCAGCAAGTTCCTTTTTTTAGTTTAATGCCAAGTGTGTGCGGGAGATGGTGGTGGTGGTGCTGATGCTGGGGATGGAGGAGTTGCTGCTGATGCTGGGGATGAAGGAGATTCTGCTGATGCTGGGGATGGAGGTGGTGATGCTGGAGATGGAGGTGGTGGTAAAAATACTGATAAAAAATGGCAAAAATAAAGTGAAAGCACAAGCAAAGTATTATTACTAAAGTATTACAAAAGCATGCTATACTTTTACTATAGTAAAACCACAGTTAAATTTCTTAAAGGGATTTGTGTATGTGTATAATTTTTTTTATAACTGTACTGTATTTAAGGTTTGATGATTTCAGATCAGAAAAAAAGATACATGAAATTGCTATGAAATCCTGATCTAAAACAAATTATTTGCGTACCTGCATGAAAGGCCCGATCTAAATCAAATGATTTGCGCTCCACAGTTGCAATCTAAAGCAAAAGATTTGCGAACCCACTCCGAAGTTCTGATCTAAATCAAATGATTTGTGATCCACACTCAGAAGTTTCGATCTAAAGCAAATGATTCGTACTCTGTGCTCCGAAGTTCTGATCTAAATCAAATGATTCACGACCCACACTCTGAAATCCCGATCTGAATTTGATTTAGATAGTGACTTCGAATCACGTATTGTAAATCATTTGTTTTGAATCATTCAATTTGCTAAGTGATTCACGAACCTGTTACGATCTAAATCAAACGATTTGCAATAGGCACTCTGAAGTCCAACAAATAAAACAAATTATTCACAATACTTAATTCGACTGGAGCACTTCAAAATAGTGAATCATTTTGCCACGCAATGGTTTCAATGATTTAGAGTTTCAGAAAGCTCTGTTTCACCCATCACTACATGCTTTTTAAAATTGTTACAAGCGATGTTGAAATTTGAATATTATTGACTAATTTGATCTGGTTTTTGCTAGTGAATCGCTTGAAATGAATGATCGAAGTCACAAGTTTTAATCAGTCGGAGCGGTTCCAGCATAAATGACTCAATTGATTTGGTTCATCTGTTCCTCTTTTCACATCTTCAGCCATGTTTACACGACACTGTCAGTACTACTACTAGCTTGACTGTTTTCTGACATTAATTGAAATAAGTGGAAAAGGTATGTTTTTTGAATTGCATGAATTTTGCATGAAAATATATGTGCTTATTGACAAAATTAAACACTTATTTCATAGATAAATTATCTTTCAATAATTCAAGCACTATTCAAGTACCTCTTCAGGAGTATTATTAATTTCAAGGGTTTTCCAGGCCTTAAATTTCAAAAAGTCAAATTCAAGTGCTTCAAACACTTTTGTACGAACCCTGTATGAACCCTGTATTTAAAGATGGTCTGTACAATAACTTTTTCTTTCTCTTTTTTGTCTTAGCATCACCCAGCAATCTGAGGAAGCTTCTGAAATTCTGGGTTGGATGGGAAGTTGCGCCATGGATCCTCACGCTGGAAGTTGTTCAATCCAATGGACCAAACCAATTACCAAAGGCATACACTTGAGCGCATTTGCCTGCCAGATCACTATACCTCCCTCTTAGCCCTCACAGCTCATGATGGTATGTCTGCAGTCTGTGGAGAGTGGTTTTGGCCTTGTGTAGATGTTCATGAATTTCTTAAAACATGTTAAAATGAGAATGTTGCTTGTTACTGTTGCTCATCTATTAAATATGTAAGTATTATAATTAAGTTGGCTTGAGAAAGCCAACTTACTGAAATGCTATTTAAACTTCCAGTTATTAGGTTGGCTTGAGAAAGCCAACCTACTGATCTGCTACTTAAGCTTATTATTAAGTTGGCTTGAGAAAGCCAACTTACTGATATGCTATTTAAACTTCCAGTTATTATTATGTTGGCTTGGCAGAGCCAACATATTGTTCCCCTTCAGTCGTTTCACTACGACGTTACATATGGGAACTCGCTTGAGTGACCATTCACCTCTGAGCTTTATAGAAAAGGCTAATGAAAATTGGCGAGTGGAATTTGCATGCAACGCCACTCCCCCGTACATACGGGTATATAAGATGGCGGCGTGCATCCACTCATTCAGATTTTTGCTTCGGAGCCTCACCGCGACGAGCTGATCTTCAAAAAAGAAGAAAAAACACTCCTGCAGAGTTACGCTCTCTCAACGAGATCCTGCGAGCCGGCTGCCTGTGACGACGAGCCGGCTTCCTCGCACGCCAGCGAGGCACTTGGGGGACCTCCAGGTGACGGTGCAGAACGTTCCGCCGGGTAAAACCCCGCGGGCTTCCGCTCCACCGCGTAGTCCCGTGGTGATGCCCAAACAGACTGCTCCCCTGCCCAAAAGCGTCTGTTTCGGAGCTCCCCCAGAGGATAAGATGTCTATCTCTGCATCAGAGGGGGAACAGTCGGCAGATGAAGCGGACGTTTTGGCTGGGCGGCGCCCCTCCACGGTCGCTGCCCCGTCTGAGGCGGACGCCGAACTTTCGGCTATGCTCCTCCGGGCTGCCAAGGAGATCGGGCTGGAGGTGCCTAAGGAGCCTCTGCCCGGTCCCTCAAGGCCGAATGATTGGTTCTTGGGGACGGGGTCTGCGGCACTGCCGCGCTCGCCCCTAGTGCCATTTTTCCCGGAGGTTCATGAAGAGTTGATCAGGGCGTGGCGGGCCCCCTACTCGGCTCGTTCGCTCTCTGTCTCCTCACCCCTCGCTACCCTTGATGGCGGGGCGGCCAAGGGTTACGCGGGGGTCCCTCAGGTCGAGCGTGCGGTTGCGGTGCATTTACGCCCGCAAGACGCCACCACCGGCGGGGCCACCCGCGCCTCCCGTCCAAAGCCTGTAGGCTTTCATCAGCTCTCGCTGGCAGAGCCTACTGTGCTGCGGGCCAGGCCGCCACTGCCCTGCATGCCATGGCCACCCTGCAGGTCTACCAGGCCAAGGCATTGAAAGAACTGCACAAGGGTAGTCCTGACCAAGCGGTTATGCAGGAGCTGCGTGCGGCGACTGACTTTGCCCTCCGGGCGACCAAAGTCACGGCGCGGTCCCTTGGTCAGGTGATGTCCACGCTTGTGGTCCAGGAGCGCCACCTTTGGCTAAACCTGGCGCAGATGGCAGATGCCGACAAAGCACGCTTTCTCGACGCTCCCATCTCCCAGGCCGGCCTCTTCGGCGACACTGTCGAGGACTTTGCCCAGCAGTTCTCGGCATTCCAGAAGCAGACTGAGACTATTAAACACATCTTGCCCCGTCGAGAGACTACCAGGAAGTCCCCGGGTGCCCAGCCTCAGCCTGCTCGTCGCCGAGGGCGCCCCCCTGTGGCTCCCAAACCGCCTCCGTCTCCGGCTGAAGCCCACGATGCGGCCCTCGCATACAGACGTCAAGGCCGTCGCAGGGGAGTGGCGCCGGCCACTGCTCAGGGGTCAGCTACAAAAACCCGCAGGTCTGCGAAGCGTCCCTGACACGGGCAGCCCAGAGATGGGGGAAGCTGCTCTTCGGGGGACGACAACATCTGTGCCCCCACTCCCGGGGGAGGGCCGGGACCTTCTGTGCGTTCAACCGCCGTCGACCCACAGGTCGACGGTACCCACCCACTCACAGAAAAAGCAATTTTCCACATCTCTGGGTCTAGTGCCCCGGGATCTGTTCCTGAGCGACGCTATGCCTCCTCGGGTTGGGACCCGGAGCGCACATTTGCCAGCACGGGAACTTGGGAAGAAGGTAAGCGCTGCCCAGTGCGGCCAGACTTTTCTCCAGGACGTTCATCCTTCTGGGATCAGTCCCCTTCCCCTTCCCGCAGGCTGCACCACCGCGGTCACGTCGGTCAACGCTCCGCTGATCCCACTTGCAGTCAGGCTGGGGGCCTGGCTAGAGCTCCTCAGCCCTTCCCAGTGGTTGATCCGGACGGTACGTCTCGGCTATGCGATTCAGTTCGCCAGGCGTCTGCCCAAGTTCAGGGGCGTCCTCTTCACTTCTGTCCGCTCGGACACAGATGCCTCTGTCTTGCGTGCGGAGATTGCAGTCTTGCTGGCGAAGGACGCAATCGAGCCTGTCCCTCCAGCCGAGATGAAGTCGGGGTCATACAGTCCCTACTTCATCGTGCCCAAGAAGAGCGGTGAGTTACGACCGATCCTGGATCTTCGAGTTTTGAACCGGTCCCTTCTCAGGCTGCCATTAAAAATGCTCACTTTGAAACGCATTCTTTCTTGCGTTCAACACCAGGATTGGTTTGCAGCCATCGACCTGAAGGACGCCTACTTTCACGTCTCGATATTGCCTCGGCACAGACCCTTTCTACGGTTTGCCTTCGAGGGTCGAGCGTATCAGTACAAGGTACTCCCATTTGGACTGTCCCTGTCTCCCCGCGTCTTCACGGAGGGCGCCCTGACCCCCTATGGCGGAAGGGCGTCCGCATTCTCAACTATCTCGACGACTGGCTCATCATAACTCACTCGCGAGATCTGTTGTGCAAGCACAGGGACCTGGTGCTCAGACACCTCAGCCATCTGGGCCTTCGGGTCAACCGAGAGAAGAGCAAACTCTCCCCAGTGCAGAGGATCTCTTTTCTCGGCATGGAGCTGGACTCGGTCAACATGACAGCCTGCCTCACCAACGAGCGCACGCAGTCAGTGCTGAACTGTCTGAAACTATTCAGACACAAGACAGCGGTCCCTCTCAAAACTTTTCAGAGGCTCCTGGGGCATATGGCAGCCGCAGTAATGCTGCTCGGCCTGCTTCATATGAGACCGCTTCAACACTGGCTACACGATTAAGTCCCGAGATGGGCATGGCACCGTGGCACACTCCGGATTGGCGTTTCCCCGCAGTGTCGCTGCCTATTCAGCCCGTGGTCAGACCCTGCCTTCCTACGGGCCGGAGTCCCCTTAGGACAGGTGTCCAGGCATGTTGTGGTCCACACGGATGCCTCCACCACGGGTTGGGGTGCTGTATGCAATGGGCAAGCAGCCTCGGGCTCCTGGACAGGACCTCAACTGCTTTGGCACATCAACTGCCTGGAGTTGCTAGCTGTGCTTCTTGCGCTGCGTCGCTTTCTTCCGATGCTCCGCCACAAGCATGTGCTTGTCCGTACAGACAACACTGCGACCGTAGCGTACATCAACCGTCAGGGTGGTCTACGCTCCCGTCGTATGTCGCAACTCGCCCGCCATCTGCTCCTGTGGAGTCAGACGCGGCTGAAATCGCTGCGCGCCGTTCACATACCAGGAGAGCTCAACCGTGCAGCCGATCAGCTTTCACGGCAGCCCACCCATCCTGGAGAATGGCGACTCCACCCCCAGACAGTCCAGCTGATTTGGAGTCGATTCGGCAAGGCCCAGATAGATCTGTTTGCCTCCCCAGAGTCCTCCCATTGCCAGCTCTATTACTCCCTCAATGAGGCTCCCCTCGGCAGGGACGCACTGGCACACAGCTGGCCTCCGGGGCCCAAGTACGCCTTTCCCCCAGTGAGCCTCCTTGCACAGACCCTGTGCAAGATCAGGGAGGACGGGGAGCAGGTTCTGCTGGTTGCGCCGTACTGGCCCACCCGGACCTGGTTTGTCGACCTCACGCTCCTCGCGGCAGCCCCTCCCTGGAAGATCCCCCTGAGGAAGGACCTTCTTTCTCAGGGGATGGGCACAATCTGGCACCCGCGTCCCGACCTCTGGAACCTACACGTGTGGCTTCTGGACGGGACACGGTAGACCTCTCCGGCCTTCCACAGGCCGTGATAGAAACTATCACTCAGTCTAGAGCTCCCTCCACGAGGCAGGCCTACGCACTGAGGTGGGGTCTCTTCGTTGACTGGTGTGCCTCCCGTGGTGAGGACCCACAGAGATGCCCGATTGCAGTGGTGCTTTCCTTTCTGCAAGAGAAGTTGGAGCGCAGGCTGTCCCCTTCAACTCTCAAAGTGTATGTCGCTGCCATTGCAGCGTATCACGATGCAGTCATGGAGCATCCATTGGGAAGCATCAACTGGTCGTGAGGTTCCTCAGAGGTGCGAGAAGGGTTAATCCCCCTAGACCGCACCTCGTACCCTCTTGGGATCTCTCCGTCGCCCTTCAGGGCCTGCGGGGACCCCCCTTCGAGCCGCTGGTTTCAGTCGAGCTTAAATTTCTGTCGCTTAAGACGGCGCTCCTGACCGCGCTCGCCTCCATCAAGAGGGTTGGGGACCTACAAGCCTTCTCTGTCAACGAAGCGTGCCTGGAGTTCGGGCCGGCTGATTCTCATGTTGTTCTGAGACCCCGGCCCGGCTATGTGCCCAAGGTTCCCACCACACCCTTTCGGGATCAGGTGGTGAACCTGCAAGCGCTGCCCCCGGAGGAGGCAGACCCGGCCTTAGCGTTGCTATGTCCCGTTCGAGCTTTGCGAATTTACGTGGACCGCACCCGGAGCTTCAGACGCTCCGAGCAGCTCTTTGTTTGCTTTGGAGGACAGCAGAAAGGAAATGCTGTCTCCAAGCAGAGGTTGGCCCATTGGGTGGTAGATGCCATCTCCCTGGCATATGAAAGCCAGGGGGAGCCGTGCCCCCTAGGAGTTCGAGCTCACTCCACCCGGAGTGTTGCCTCCTCCTATGCGCTGGCGCACGGCGCCTCGCTAGCAGACATCTGCAGAGCTGCGGGCTGGGCGACACCTAACACCTTCGCAAGATTTTATAATCTCCGCGTCGAGCCCGTGTCCTCCCGTGTGTTAAGGTAAACATCAGGTAATCTGCGGGAGGCTGGCAGGTATCGGCTTGCTGCGCCATTCCCATGGGATCCGTGCGTTATTTTTCCCAGAATGTTCCCTCCGGTGAACCCTGGGTCCTCCATGCCCCGCAGTCAGGACTAGATGCGGAGTAGTCCGCGACTGTGCTCCGACTGGGTCTCCTTCACCCAGAAGGTTGTGGCAACATGTCTCAGTATTTTTCCACAGTCAGCCAGAAGGCTGTGTTTCCCTCATATATCTATAACCAGAATAGATATATTCAATTTCTTTATTCCACATGCCTAAACCACATGTGCTCCGCCCCCCCAACCCATGCTTCAGTACAACTGGCACCCCTGTGGGGCCCCCTTATTGGCCCCCAGGGTGTTGGGAAGGTTACGTATTGACTCCACTGTCTGACACGTCCGCCTGTCAGCATTTGGTCTCTTGCGTAACGCGGCCTTAGGGTTGTGGCCTTTTCCATGGGTCTATTCCCATATGTAACGTCGTAATGAAACGACTGAAGGGGAATGTCTAGGTTACGTACGTAACCCTCGTTCCCTGAAGGAGGGAACGGAGACGTTACATCCCCTTGCCACAACCTTAGGTCGCGCTGACGCCGGGCTGCGGCTCGGCTCCTCAGCAAAAACCTGAATGAGTGGATGCACGCCGCCATCTTATATACCCGTATGTACGGGGGAGTGGCGTTGCATGCAAATTCCACTCGCCAATTTTCATTGGCCTTTTCTATAAAGCTCAGAGGTGAATGGTCACTCAAGCGAGTTCCCATATGTAACGTCTCCGTTCCCTCCTTCAGGGAACGAGGGTTACGTACGAAACCTAGACGTTATTCTATTTAAACTTATTATTATTATTATTATGTTGGCTTGGCAGAGCCGTAATTTTGGCTTTGTAGCTATATCTTTTTAGACTGATCAGCCTTACAGTTTTCCCATAAATATTTTTTAAGTGTTGAATATTTCCCATATTTCTCAGACTCCCATTGTCTGAGAAAAAAATTCCGTCTTCATCTCTAACTAGTCCCAGGGCTTTAATGCCACAAACACCAAACATGGCAGAAACCTGGGCCCTAATTTTAGCTTTGTTGCTGTATCTTTTTTAGACTGATCAGAATTACAGTTTTCCCATGAATAATTTGCAACAAAAATTAAATATTTCCCATAGACTTCCATTGGCTGAGAAAAAATGCCCCCTCTAGAGGAGCAATTCCACTCCCTAGAGGGAGGAGTGGCATAGCTCCTGTAGCTTAGTTTCACTTTAAAATCGGTGGAAAATACAAATAAATAGGTAAATTTCATTCATACTGACAAGCTAAACCAACATATCTGATCATTATCAGGTTCAGGGCTCATGAATGATGACTGTCTGACAGAGATGGGCATAAATACATAGAAATGTATTTAAAATAAAAATACAAAATACTGAGTGGAAAAATGTATTTAAATACAAATACAAAATACTGTGTAAAAAAATGTATTTAAATACAAATAAAGTATTTTGTATTTTTAAAATACACAAAATACATGTGAAATTGGCCATCAAGTGCAGGCATTCCTATTAGGCTGAAATATATCTGGACATATTCTGAATGCAAAACAAAAACATTTACACAGCAAAATCCCCAGTGTTAATTTAACACTCTGAGTATGGACACATATAAACACTGAAGCAGTGTTGAAGTTAACGAGATAATTAGGTGATTAACAAAGTGATGATTGATCATTATTGAAGACACCTGATGTTAATAAGCAGAATCACCAAAGGAGAAAACCAAAATTTTTAAGCAACCATTATAGTGGTCAGTGTTTGCATTAGTTGGGCTCTTGACCCTTAAATCATCAATATTAGGTCTTGTTTGGCTGCTGTATTTGAGTTGAAACAGCCAGACAAGCAAACAGCAAAAGTCAATAAGATAGCTTTGACTTAATTTTTGCTTGACTTAATCATCATCATATAGTGACTTGAGTATTTGACATAGAATTTCCTTACAGATTACAAAAAAAACTGTGAACAAAAGATCAATCAGTTTTGCCATAATCAGACAGATGATGAAAAAAAGTTTATCTTAATTTAGACACACAGACATGAAGAATCAGAGTGAGAGAATCAGAGTGAGAATCACAACAACGGTGACCATCAAAAAGCGTGTTGTAGCCAATCAAAACTCATCCATGACTCCCATCATGCATTGCGGCATGAATAAATTATGAGAGTTCAGAGTTGATCTGTTTATCTGAATATGCCGTTTGTCACCATTGTTGAGATTCATGGGCTGGTTCTTGATGTCTATGTGTGCCTAGGTGAAGTACTTTTTTTTTTTAAACAGGTTGTAAAAAAAACTTTCCAAAATGTATAGGCTGTTTTAACTCAAATACAGCAGCCAAACAAAATCTAGCATTAAAGATTTAAGGGTCAAGAGCCCAACTAATGCAAACATTGACCACTATAATGGTTGCTTAAAAATTTTGGTTTTTTTCTTTGGTGATTCTGCTTATTAACATCAGGTGTCTTCAATAATGATCAATCATCACTTTGTTAATCACCTAATTATCTCATTACCTTCAACACTGCTTCAGTGTTAACTTTAACACTGCTTCAGTGTTTATATGTGTCCACACTCAGTGTTAAATTAACACTGGGGATTTTGCTGTGTAGATGTGTACTACTGATTAGAAATGACCTTCCCTTCCCCTGCCCTATAGGAAAAACAAAACTATTTTTTTTCCCCAAACATCTTTTATTACGTTTTATCACCATCATGACTTCAACTCAGTAACAAGAACTCTGCTCTCTCTGTCATTCTGTCACCATAATCTCCCTCTCTCTTTCTTTCTTTCTTTCTTTAGTGCTTGCTTCCTTGCTGGTAATCACAAATAAACTTATGTAGTGAAAAATAGCAGCCATTTATATACTTCTGACCAGGTTACAATGCAGGCTATTCCTTGTGGTGAGCACTATTAAAAAATCATACTGTATTTAAAACTGTGGTAACCTTTTCTGTTATCGGGCAAAGAACAGTGATGGGCAATATGACCAAAATATTATTTTTACTTCACAGCAAGTTTTAAAACCACATCAAAAAGTAACTGAATTTCTTTCTTTTTTTCTCTCTCTTTTTTTTTTTTTTGCAGGTTGTACAATACTTTTTAAGCATAGCAACTTTTATATTTATTTCATGTAAAGTTTGCTTCTATATACAGTTTGTTAAAATTAGAAAGTTTATTAAAAAAAATTTAAAATTATTATTATTCTTTTTTTTTTTTTTGAAGAATAAATCTAAAAGCTGAAGAGTTGTGCATCATGCATCAGTGTCATAACAAATGCACACAATCACTACATTAAAGTGATGGTGACAGACAGTGATTAACCTTCTTTTGTCTCTACATCAATCATTTGCATAGATGTGGGAACATAATCACAATTTAAAAATGTTACATGGCATGGAAATGGCATTTTCATTAAGCACCATGTTTGTAAAATGCTTAAAATTTACTAAATGAGCCTGCATAGCAGAAATATTGAATAAAGTAAGTAAAGAGGTTGATTGGCACAAAGTATTTTATGTATTTTGAAAATACTCATCTTAAATGTATTTAAATACAAATTACATTAGATTTTTCCCAAAGGCTTTACAATACAAAATACAAAATAGTATTTTGTATTTCAAATACGTATTTTAAATACATTTATCTAAAATACTGCCCATCCCTGCTGTCTGACCAGAGAAGAGTGTAAAAGATCATATATCTGTGACCGCTTCGATCAGCGACTGCTATCCGCACGTGCTCACTAAAATACATGATTTGTACGTCTTTTAAAGCGTTTTCAAAGAAAATATTTCAGCGATTATATGCAATCCACCCATTACAACACATCAAGAGCTAAATTTGTGAGCTGTTTTATGTAAAACGCAAAGCCCCGCTTCGGATTAAGGAGCTCGCGAGCTCTCTGCAGCGTCCTCATTAAACGTCTTTATTTGGACGCGTTAAAGCCTTGTAAGTAAAACTACTCCAGCGATACAACACAATAATAGTAGAAGAACATATTAAAGAGATTAAAATGACGGCTTATGAGTGTCTGACATTTTTTTGTGTTAAACTGCACAGCTACGCGTTGCGGCTCGCTGCCCTCCGTCCGTGCTTGTTAATCTACATTTGCAGCTGTTTTAAAGGCTTTAAAAAAAAAACACTCCAGCGATAGAACACAATAATATTATAAGAACATATTAAAGAAGTAAAATTACAGCTTTTGAGCTTGTCAGCTTTCTCTGTATGCAACGCGTCGCTGCTCGCTGTTCTCCGTCCGTGCGCAAAAAACGACATAATTTGCAGCTTTTAAAGGCTTTTAAATAAAAAACACTCCAGCGACAGAACACGATAATAATAGAAGAACATATTGAAAAGGGCAAAATGAGTTCTTATAAATGCCTGTGACATATTTTGTCTTCAACTTGCAGAGCAATGCCTCTCGGCTCGCTGCGCTCTGTCCGTGCTGACTAATCTACATTATTTACAGCTGTTTTAAAGGCTTTTAAATGAAAAACACTCCAGCGATAGAACACAATAATAATAGAAGAACATATTAAAAAGGGGAAAATGGCTGTTTTTGAGATTTTCTGTATTTAGATGCACAGCAGCGCGTTGCACCTTGGACGATCGCGCCCCGGAACGCATTCATCCTCGCTTCTCTCAATAAGAAAGACTTCTCTCGGACAAACACAGGCCAGATTATACGAAAATATATGATATCTTGGCAAATATAATCGAAAACAGTCGTTTATGCCTCATGTGAACATAAACTGTTGAGAAATAATTCGGAGGTGGATCATTATGTGAGCATTAAAGCGACCGCATTCACCAGCTGCTTTCTGACTTCAATGTAAATTCATAAAAAAGGAAAATCATTAGTTTGTCTTGGCTTCTTATAGGTATGTATTTGTTTATTTATTTATTTATTACTCTAACAAGAATTAATATTTAAAGAAAACTATGTTATTTTAGGCTTCTTCCATTTCTGCATGTGCACACCTTCAAACATAAAACCTGCTCTGTGATGCTATTGTTTGCAAATGCAATGTCATTTTAGGATTCTTCACTTTCTGCATCTAAACACCCAAAACATAAAACCTGCCCTGTTATAGTATTTTTTTTTTCCAAATAGAAAAAATAGTGGCAATTTAATCTTAATGTGGTTCAGAGATTAAGGGCATAATGCTAATGCTGTCCACACGAGGGAGCCACAGGATAGCTAATCATTCAAGATCTCAACTCAAAACTTTGTTAACGTTTCATTTAGGTGACTAACAAATGCATATAAATTAATTATATTTTCATAACTTTTAATAAAGCCCAATATAGTATGCAAAAAACCTGTAATTTCCTAAATACTAATATACCATTACTTTTTTTATACTTAATTTTAATGGTATTGACAATATATTTTTCAAGTAGGCAGTCATAACTGAATGTATGTCCAGGTGAAGAAGGGGCACTAAATTAGTGATCTATTTTCATATTGTGCATATAATAGTACTCACATATGGACTCATAATTTACTTGAAAACAGACATGTCCTGTGAATAGCTAGATCATCTACAGAAGCCATTGTGCTTGGATCCCAGTGATCGCCTTGAGTTAAACCGCATTGATCATTATCAGGTTCAGGGCTCATGAATGATGACTGTCTGGCCAGAGAACAGTGTAAAAGATCATAGATCTGTGACCGCTTCGACCAGCGAGTGCTATCCGCACGTGCTCATTAAAATACATGATTTGTACGTCTTTTAAAGCATTTTCAAAGAAAATATTTCAGCGATTGTATGCAATCCACCCATTAGAACACATCAAGAGCTAAATTCAAGTGTTTATGAGCTGCTTTATGTAAAACGGAAAACATTGCTTCGGATTACGCAGCTGGTGAGCTCTCTGCAGCGTCCTCATTAAACGTCTTTATTTGGACGTGAATAAAGCCTTGTAAATAAAACTACTCCAGCGATACAACACAATGATAATAGAAGAACATATTAAAGAGATTAAAATGACTGCATATGAGTGTCTGTGACATTTTTTTGTGTGTGTGTTAAACTGCACAGCATCGTGTACGGCTCGCTGCCCTCCGTCCGTGCTTATTAAGCTACATTTGCAGCTGTTTTAAAGGCTTTAAAAAAACACTCCAGCGATAGAAAACACCCAGGTAGCCAAAACGATCTGGCCCAATAACGGCCCG